>MDKI01132548.1:0-28951 GCA_005239505.1 Nicotiana paniculata | reverse complement strand
AAATCCTATATTACTTGTCGACCACGTACACTTGCGTGTGTATTGGGAAATCAACCAACAGTCGGCATCAGGCGCCCACCTCGAGAACGAGGGAATTTATTTCAAGTTTTAAGGCAATATCAAGCGCCCACCTGGAGATCGAGGGAATTTATTTCAAGTTTTAAGGAAATATCAAGCGCCCACCTGGAGAACGAGGGAATTTATTTCAAGTTTTAATTCGGCATCAGGCGCCCACATGGAGAATGAGGGAATTCATTTCTATGTTTAAGGCAATATCAGGCACTCACCTAGAGAATGAGGGAATTCATTTCTATGTTTAAGGCAATATCAGGCACTCACCTAGAGAATGAGGGAATTTATTTCAAGTTTTAAGTCGACATTAGGCGCCCACCTAGAGAACAAGGGAATTCATTTAAAGTTTTAATTCGACATCAGGCGCCCACCTGGAGAATGAGGGAATTTATTTCAAGTTTTAAGGAAACATCAAGCGCCCACCTGGAGAACGAGGGAATTCATTTCAAGTTTTAAGGCAATATCAGGCGCCCACCTAGAGAACGAGGAAATTTATTTCAAGTTTTAAGTCAGCATCAGGCGCCCACCTGGAGAACGAGGGAATTTATTTCAAGTTTTAAGGCAATATCAGGCCCACCTGGAGAACGAGGGAATTTATTTCAAGTTTTAAGTTGGCATAAGGCGCCCACCTGGAGAAAGAGGAAATTTATTTCAAGTTTTAAGACAGCATCACGCGCCCATCTGGAGAACGAGGGAATTCATTTCAAGTTTTAAGGCAATATCAGGCGCCCACCTGGAGAACGAGGGAATTCATTTCAAGTTTTAAGGCAATATCAGGTGCCCACCTGGAGAACGAGGGAATTTATTTCAAGTTTTAAGTCAACATCAGGCGCCCACCTGGAGAACGAGGGAATTTATTTCAAGTTTTAAGTCATCATCAGGCTCCCACCTCGAGAATGAGGGAATTTATTTCAAGGTCAAGTTAGAGGTAGTAGAAGCTCGCCCAAGAATGTGAGTCGACAGCTCGAGATGCACAACAGAACTTTAGAAGATTAAATATCAAGTTTTGAAGACCTATATATAGGAGTCTTGTAATTCATAGCTGATAGACTTGCTTAGTTTTCTTCTCATTTTGATTTTAATGTAATGACAGGACCCCGAATCGAAGTCTCGGACGGTACCTCACTCGACACTCCAACTCATCCTTCAATCATTCTCTAGAACTACATTGACCTGATTCCTTTATAGCCAAGGATATGTAGGCAACCTTAGAAGCAAGGTTCGGTCAGACTTTTTCGAAATGCTTCCCATGGAGTATCAAAACAGGTAAAAATCGCTCGTATTCGCTCGCTTTATCTTTGCCCGAAAACACTTCGTGTTTCCGAGCAAAGAGGAGCCACTGTGAGCACGTGAATTTTTCCTGAGGGAAAATACTCATATAAATTCAAAATAGGTTTTTCTAATTATTTTATTTTTTAAATTTTTTTTAGGAATTTCTTGTTAATTGTTGCTTGCATTTAGTTGCATATTTAACATTTTAAAATCATAAAAAAATACCAAAAATGTCTAAAATATTTCATGCATAGAATTTTAGGTCTTAATTGCATTTAGGATTTAATTATATAAGTTAATTGCATTATTAAAAAAAATAAAAAATACTGGTCATTTTTTTTACATTTTTAGCTTTTCGTTGTAAATTAGTAGTTTTCTTTCATTAGTCTTAAGTTAATTAATTATTTTAATGTTATAAATAGACAATTAATGTAATTTTACAAATTAGATTTGATGTAGGACTTAGTTAAGAATTTTTAATTAAATTTATTAAGCTAAATATCAAGAAAGAAAAAAAAAAGCTTGTTTAATTACGGATTGGGCCACAACCATTTTCAGTTGCCCAATTGCCCCAAAATATACCCAAATCCAACCAGTCCAATCCCTTTGACCCATCAATTGACTCGCGACCCGTCTGTCAAACCCGCCCCATCTCCATCTTCAATCTGAGCCCTTCATTCTTTTAAATCTAACGGCCCCTATACCCCCCCCCCACTATTATATTTAAACCTAACTATAACACCCCCCAAACCCTAAACCTAAATCCCAAGACCCCAAAAGGGTGCCACCCCTCCTTTGCCTCTCTGTCGCCGCTCAACTCGCCCAAACTCGTCTGAAACTCAGGCGAGTTCACCCCCAAACTCGTGCACATGATCCCTCTTGTCTCCCTCCTCCACGTTACCCGTCCCGTAACGACCCTTGACAGAAAATATTCCCTTCTCCCCTATGCCTCGTGCGCTCTTGATCTTGAGAATGATTTTGGATAAATGGTAGCCGTATGATCTGAGCGATTCAAGATCCTAGGCCTCTGTTTGTCCGATTTGGTTCACAAAGAAAAAAATCAGATTTTTTGTGAATTTTCGGATGAGAAAAGGAATTTTGGGGCATGACTTGTAGAGAAAGGTATGGGAGCTTCTGTTCTAGCTATAAATAGGATGATTCTTCAGAAAATAGGGAGAGATTTTTTGGGCAGAAATTTTTAAAAAATCAGAGAAATTTTCGGAGTTCTTTTTTAGGTTTTGGGTTTTTCCTTTTCAGATTTTCCACCTTCTGATTTTGGTTCTTGTTTATTCATATATAAAAAAAATATATAAAAAGAGAGAGGCTTGCTGGTTCCATTTTTACTTCAAATCTATAAAAAATCTATGTTTCTCCATTTTCATTGTTTCGAATTTTGTTTAAATCAATAGAGTTCTATTGAGTTGTTGTTGGGTTCGAGTTTTTCTGGTGCCGTTTGAGGTATGTGCGAGGTTCGAATCCGGGTTCACGATCTTTGTGTGGTTCGGTTTCTACTTTCTCGCTAGGCTTGTACTTGCAAATTTCATTTGTTGATATTAAAGAGAATCTCATTCAAACAGGTTTGTTTCTTTACTAGTCTATTTGTGTTAATCATGTATTGTGAATCAAACATTAGGAGAACCATTAAAACATAAGTTAAAATCAATAGTGATTTCTAGGATTTCGTTTAATTCTTTGAACCAAGTTATGTTGCATTGATTGAGCTTCCTTTAAGCTTTATTCTTTAGTAAATTTCAGTTTGAGTGAATTTTGCTTGTATTCAAAGCTTTAGTTTCATATCACTTTCACATTGAATCTGCAATTGGTTGCTTGAGGTGTACTGTTAAAATGAAGTAAAGTGTTTTGTGCACTTCTTTTCTTTCCATGAGTAATTGCATGAGCATCTAAAGGTCTTCACAATTCACTCCTTTGTTTAATTTCCTACCACATTGAACACTGCCAAATAATTTTTTGTTTGTTTGTTTGTTTGCAACGGCAATGCATGTGTATAATTTCTTTTGTTATCAAGTTTGTGTGTGGTCAATACTTAATTTTTAGATTTTAGCCTTTCGATGATTTTTTGAGAAATCCTGATGTTATGTTTAAGTGCTTGAGATACTTCTTTGGCCTAAGTCATTGTTAAAAGTTTTTTTTTTGTAAGTAAATACTTTGTTAAATGAAAATGAAGTGAGAGGGTCTTATTAGTTACAATTAATTTTCATTAGATGGAAACATTTTCAGTCATATAAGCTTAAGAAGGTTACTGGCTGTGCTAGTTGCCTTAGGCGCGATCAAATAAATTATCGTGGCTATGGGTACGGTTCCCGTGGCATGGTCGCGATGCATAAATCTCATTCGAGTGTGCGTTTCACGTGGCTTGACCTTATAATTTCAAACAATAATAAAATTAACATGTTGTGAATCGCGGGTGCGTTTCACGTAGCGCGATTCGTAATATGTACTAAAACCATACATCTGAATTTGGGTGTGCATTTCATGTGACCCGATCATAACTTCGAATAATAATAAAACATGTCGTAAATCGTTGGTGCATTTCATGTAGCGCGGTTTGCAATGTCTGCCAAAACAACAAGTGTACGACGTCGTGACTTGTTCCAGAATTAACTCCTTAAATAATTAAAAGCGGTTCAAAAGGTTAAATTCACAATAGGTTCTAAATATGTAATTAATCAGATAATTAGGCAATAATAGTTGAGCGACCGTGCTAAAATCACGGAACCTGGGAATGCCTAACACCTTCTCTCGGGTTAACAGAATTTCTTTCTCGGTCTTCTAATTTTTCGCAGACTTTAAACGGAGTCAAATTTCCTCGATTTGAAATTTAAAATAAAACGGTGACTTGGGACACCATAAATATTCCAAGTGGCGACTCTGAATCAAATAAATAATCTCATTTCGATTTATGTCACTTCAATTGGAAAAACTCCATATTCCCCTTTGGTAAAAAGGAGGTGTGACACCCATGAAAAGGATCAATGGAATAACCAACAAGGAAAATAATGGTGAAAAGGCCTAGGAGATGGAATCCAGTTAAGCATGAAAAGAAAGCGAAAGTGGAGGTGCATCACCTTCAAAAGCCACGACATCCGGTTACCTTGGGGGAGTTTTTACCAAGTTGGTTCCGCACGAAGATTTCCTATGGGGGTATTGATGCCTCTTGTTGCCATACTAACGAAGGGAAAGAAAAGAGTGATGGCCTACCGTTGGCACCATCTTCGGAAAAGCTTATCGAGCCCACTCCTCAAGAATTTAATGCTTGTGAGGAAAAAGTTACGTTCACAAATAACGACCTTCTTCTAGGTGACACTCCTCATAACCGCCCATTGTACGTAGTTGTCTATATGCGTGATGAAAGGGTAAATCGAATTTTCGTTGATGGAGGATCCTCAGTGAACATTTTTCCAATTCGCACTGTGAAAGAACTTGGTATTCCCATGAACGAACTCTCAGAAAGTCGTGTGATGATCCAAGGATTCAACCAATATGGGCAAAGATCCATAAGCGCGATCAGGCTGGGAATCACTATTGAAGATATGCAATCAAGTGCATGGATGCATGTGATCGATGCGAAAACTTCATACAAAGTCTTGCTTGGAAGGCCTTGGATACATGAGAATAAAGTAGTTCCATCTACCTACCATCAATGTTTAAAATACTATGAGGGTGAAGACGAGAAGAAGATAGTTGCTGATGATGAATCATTCACCGAGGCAGAGTCACACTTCGCCGATGCAAAGTTCTACTTGAAGAATCATATTTTGAAAGAGGTAAAAGTTGATGACGGCATAAAAAGCAAGAATGACGAGCCCATAACTAAAAGAGTTGAGGTGACCATTAGTAAAGCCAAAGTTGTTACTGAGGAGGTACACGCCAACGCGAATAAATCTCATAGAGGGGATGTTGCGTCTTATGGAAAGAAAGTAAGTTTCGTTCTCCAATATGTCCCTAAAAGGAATAAAGGCGAGGGCGAATCATCTAATCTTCAAACTAACACGTTAAAGGAGTTAACTCTTCCGATAAAATGAATTGAGGCAGTAAAGTTGTCCTCGAAGCCGCTTGCAGGGTTTGTAGCCCAAAATCGTTTGCAGAATGTGGCACTCCCTACGAAGCGAACGGATGAAGGTTTTGACCCTAACACTTACAAGCTATTGGAAAAGGATGGATACCATCCCAATGATCCGTCAAAGTTAGGGAAGCTCCCATCAGAAGGTGCAACGAGGCAACCACGTGAAGGTTTAGGATATAAGAAACTGTCACCAGTGCGCATCTCAATAAGAAGGGCGAGTAGCAATTATATCACTGTAGAAGACGAATCTGCCGCTTCTAACAGGCCTTTCATCTTTGACCGACTTGGAAAATCAACTGTGAGAACTTCCGCATTTGAGAGATTGGGTCCGTTAAAGAAGGGGAATAAGTTCCAGAGAAATTATCGAAATACAAGAACACCCGCTTCGCCCAAAATTCAGAAGATCTCTAAAGATTTCTAAAGTTTGGTTCCTTCTAGAATGAAGCGACAAACAGAAGTCATGGTTTCGTGTGATGAAGTAATGAAGGTGAAGCCATACATTTTGGTCTACACTAAAAAATGTGATGAAGACGAAGAAAGTGTGGGTTCTTCGTATCATGTTACTGCACAA
This sequence comes from Nicotiana paniculata, assembly GCA_005239505.1. Classification (NCBI taxonomy): domain Eukaryota; kingdom Viridiplantae; phylum Streptophyta; class Magnoliopsida; order Solanales; family Solanaceae; genus Nicotiana; species Nicotiana paniculata. Next base: position 22,952 of record MDKI01132548.1, on the reverse strand, counting down.
AGTGAGCATGGTGTTTTATCTCTAATGGAGGATGATAAGAAATTGGACGATGTTTCACTATGTTATCACATATCCTTCAACGATGGGGACCCTAAAGAAGATGAAGATGTGAAAGATGCTCTCTCGAAACTTGAAGAAGGGGTGAAGGCAACGATTGATGCCTTAAAAGAAGTTAACCTTGGCACTGATGAAGAACCAAGACCCACCTACCTAAGTGCTTTACTAGAAGTTGATGAAGAAAGCACTTATATTAAGTTACTCAAGGAGTTTAGGGATGTCTTTTCTTGGAGTTACAAATAAATCCCTGGCTTGGACCCTAAAGTGGCAGTCCATCACCTTGCGGTCAAGAATGGCGCTCGTCCCATTTAGCAAGCTCAAAGGCGTTTTAGACCGGACTTGGTTCCCCTGATTGAAACCGATGTTAACAAACTCATTGAAGCTGGATTTATTCGGGAAGTTAAATACCCAACGTGGATTTCAAGTATTGTCCTTGTAAAGAAGAAGAATGTTCAGACTCGAGTGTGCGTCGACTTCAGGGATCTCAACAATGTGTGTCCCAAAGATGAATTCCCGCTCCCTATTCCAGAGTTGATAATCGATGCTACTGCTGGGTGTGAGGCAATGTCGTTTATGGATGGTTCATCAGGCTATAACCAAATTTCCATGGCACCAAAAGATGAAGAGCTTACTACATTTCGCACCCCAAGGGTAGTTATTGCTACAGGGTAATGCCTTTTGGCTTGAAGAACACTGGTGCTCCTTACCAAAGGGCTATGCAGAATATTTTCGATGATCTTCTCCACAAGAATGTCGAATGTTATGTTGACGACTTGGTGGTAAAATCAAGAGAGCAGGGATATCACTTGAAAGACTTGAGAATGGTGTTTGAGTTACTCCGAAGATACCAACTTAGGATGAATCCATTGAAATGCGCCTTTGGAGTTACCTCCGGAAAGTTCTTGGGTTTCGTTGTCCGGAATCGAGGGATCTAAATTGATCAAGCCAAACTAGACGTAATTTTGAAAATGCCTGAGCCTCGGGATATTCATGAATTAAAAATTCTGCAAGGAAAGCTAGCATACCTTAGGAGATTCATCTCAAACCTAGCTGGAAGGTGCCAACCATTCAGTCACCTCATGAAGAAGGGCGTTCCTTTCAAGTGGGACCAAGCTTGTAGCAATTCCTTTGAAAGTATCAAAACATACTTGATGAAGCCTCCAGTTTTGGCAGCCCCTATACTTGGGAAGCCGTTGATACTATACATTTCAGCACAAGAAAGGTCTGTTGGAGCGCTGTTAGCCCAAGAAAATAGTGAGGGGAAAGAAAACTGTCTTTACTACTTGAGTAGGATTATGACACCAAACGAGCTGAATTATTCGCCAATTGAAAAGTTGTGTTTGGCGCTAGTTTTCTCAATTCAAAAGTTGAAGTACTACTTTCAAGCTCATGTTGTCCTCCTTGTTTCTAAAGCAAATCCCATCAAGTTCGTGATGTCAAAACCTGTTCTTAGTGATTGACTAGCGAGATGGTACCTCCAATTTCAATAATTCGAGGTTTTGTACATCCCTCAAAAGGCTGTAAAAGGACAAACTTCTTGGCAGATCATCAGATAACTGGTGACTGGGAGTTAACTGACGAACTACCTGATGAGGACGCAATGGTCGTTGAAGTTCAACCTCCGTAGAAGATGTACTTTAATGGTGCTGCGCATCGTGGGGGAGTTGGTGTTGGTGTAGTATTTGTCATTTTCCAAGGTTAAGTCTTGCCATACTCCTTCACCTTGACATAACTCTGTTCAACCAATGTTGCTGAGTATCAAGCATTAATACTTGGGCTTGAAATGACCGTTGATATGAAGAAATTGAAATTGCAAGTCCTTGGTGACTCCCAGTTAATGGTCAATCAACTTTTAGGTACTTACGAGGTCAAGAAGGCTGAACTACGCCCATATCATGATTACGCTAAAAAATTAACAGGAAGGCTCGGTGGCGTAACTATTCAGCATGTGCCAAGGAAAGAAAATAAGAAGGCTGATGCTTTAGCTGCCCTAGCTTCATCGTTAGCCCTGCCTAATCAAGTGCAAGTTGCTGTCTGCCAAAAATGGTTAGTGCCGCTGCCAAATGAGGCTGAAGGTGAAGAAACTAAACTGAAGTATCTTGTCACTGTTTCTCAAGTTGAGAAGTAGAATGGAAACAACCCATTGTCGACTACTTATGCTATAGGATACTCCCAGAAAATCCGAGGAGAAGGACTAAAATTCGTCGTCATGAGGTGCATCCTTTACTACAAAGATACTCTATACAAAAGGTCGTTCGAAGGAGTACTCTTGCGATGCTTAGGAGAAGAAGAAGCACCCCAAGCTTTGCTAGAGGCACATTTTGGGGTATGTGGGTCACATCAGTCAGGACCAAAGCTCCACTTCCATATAAAAAGGATGGGATATTATTGGCCAACAATGGTAAAAGATTGCTTGAACTACGCTCGAAGATGTAAGGCTTGTCAATTCCATGAGAATTTTATTCACCAACCTCCTGAAGTGTTGCACCTGATTGTTGCATCCTCGCTGTTTGACGCTTGAGGATTGGATGGTTTTGGACCACTACCAAATTCCTTTGGTGGGCACCTATACATCTTGGATGCAACTGACTACTTCTCAAAATGGGCTGAAGTTGTTGCTCTTAAGGAGGTAAAGAAGGAAAATGTCGCAAGTTTCATCCGAGTAAACATAATCTATCGTTTTGGCATTCCTCATTACATAATAACGGATAAGGGAAAACCATTCGATAATAGGTTGATGAACAAGGTTTGTGATCTCTTTGGGTTCAAGCAATGTAACTCTTCGATGTACAACGTTGCCGCCAATGGTCGAGCTGAAGCATTCAACAAAACTATATGCAACTTGCTAAAGAAAGTCATCTCCAAATCCAAACGAGATTGGAATGACCGTATGGAAGAAGCTCTATGGTCATATAGGACGACTCACCGCACGCCAACACAAGCAACTCCTTATTCACTCGTTTATGGAGTCGAAGTCGTCTTGCCACTTGAGCGTCAAATAACTTCATTATGACTGGCTATTCAAGAAGGGATCACTGATGAACAAAATGCTTGGATTTAATTAGCGGAGTTGGAGGCTCTTGATGAGAAGAGGTTGGAAGCTCAACAAAGTCTTGAATGTTATCAAGCTCGATTGTCTCGCGCCTTCAATAAAAAAGTTCTCCCGGGGTCCTTTCAAGTAGGAGATCAAGTCTTTGCCATACGAAGACCCATTATTACTTCCCATAAACCTGTAGGGAAGTTCACTTCAAAATGGGATGGGCCATATCTCGTACAAGAAACTTACTCAAGTGGGACTTACAAGCTGGTTTATGCAGATGGCATGAGAATCAGCCCTATCAATGGCAAGTTTCTAAAGAAGTATTATCCTTGAAGTTGCAACGCTCCTCGACACATGAGCCTAAACTACATGTTCCTAAACTCCTAGCCCGCATGAGTCTAAACTGTGTACGGCCCACCTAAAAAGTAAAAAAAAAAAAAAAAGTCCGCTAGGTTGAAAACCTCGAAAGAGGTGACCTAGACAAAAGTTAAGACAAAAAAATAAGGAAAAAAAAGGTTCGCTAGGTTGAAAATCTCGAAAGAGGCAGCCTAGGCAAAAGTTAGGACATAAAAAAAACTCTATTCTGAACTACGGTATGACTTGATCCTCTTCACCGAGGTACGTAGGCAGCTTTGAGTTTCATTCTGAGTTTAGTCGCATGAGTTCAAAAGATACATAGTGCCCCAATTATCGTTCGAATGAAGTACAATGAAATGTAATCCATTCAATCAACACTTGAAAATCGAGTTGAGATACCATTCTTTAGTTAAGCTATGGATCTCATTTGATTTAAAGGGCGCAAGCTGCTATGGTAAAATGGTGTCTTCACTGAAATGATGACAATATTTGCATTAAAGTCCGGGGATTCGCTATGTCTTTATATTCGCATAACCTTCAAGTTTTTTGGTCTTCATATCCGCTCACTGCACTAAAGAAAAATGGAAGATTAACAATCGCAATCTTGAAAGAGATCATGGATAAGTAAAAAAAAAAATTTGCCTCAGACGTAAAAAAAAGGATGTATGTGTCGGACTTTTTCTAAAGGTTTTCGCTGCGAACTTTTAAAGGTGTTCGTCTCGAACTTTTAAAGACATTCGAATTTTTAAAGGTTTTCGTTACGAACTTTTAAAGGTGTTCGTCTCGAATTTTTAAAGGCATTCGGATTTTTAAGATTTTCGTTCCAAACTTTTAAAAGGCGTATGTCTTGAAATTTTAAAGGTGCTCGTCTTGAACTTTTAAGGGTTCCCACTGCGAACTTTTAAGGATCTTCGCCACGAATTTTTAACGGTATTTATCGCGGACTTTTATGGGCTTCGTCGCAAATTTCTAAGGTCATCATCACGAACTTTTAAGGATCTTCGCCACTAATTTTAAAGGCCTTAATTGCGTACTTTTAAAGTCTTCACCGCAAACTTTTAAGATCTTCGCTGTGAACTTTTAAAGATCTTGACCATGAGCTTTTAAGGATCTTTACAAGAACATTTATTGGTCTTCACCATAAATGTTAAAGGTCTTCATCGCGGACTTTCATGGGTTTCGCCACAAATTTTAAAGGTCTTCTTCATCCCGAGCTTTTTCGCCGCAAATTTTTAAGGTCATCATCGCGAACTTTTAAGGATCTTCGCGACTAATTTTTAAAAGTCTCCATTGCGAACTTTTAAAAGTCTTCACCACGAACTTTTAAAGGTCTTCACTATAAACTTCTAAAGATCATGACCACGAACTTTTAAGGATCTTTACGCAAATTTTTGTGGGTATTTACCATAAAGTTTAAAGGTCTTCATCGCGAACTTTTATAGGTTTTCGCCACAAATTTTAAAGATCATCGTCACGAACTTTTAAAGGTTTTCGTCTCAAACTTTTAAAGTACTTCGTAGCTTGACAAAGTTACTTCTAAAAAAAAAAGATACAACAGAGTAAAAAATAATAAAAGAAAACACTAGAAAAGAAGAAGAAATTACCTTGAGCTTGCTTATTAGCCGTGGAAATATGGAGACAAGGCAGCCTTCAAATGCTTTAATTCAATGCTCGACAAACATAGCAGTATGGGGTTTATATAGATCTCCAAATACCTCTGTTAGTGGAATGATTTTCGGTGTGGGATCATGTAAAAGACGGTGACTACTACATGTTTCTGACATGGACTTGGTGGGGACTCTTCTGTATCTAAATAGAAGTCAACCAAAGTTATTTGGTTTAGAAAAGGATTTGGAAACATTCAACATCAAGTTGTGTGGTAAAACAGGATATGTACATATTTGTTAGAAATAATGCTTACTTATGACTTTTCAACGGATTTATGAGTAAGAATTTCAAATGAAAAAGGTGGTCACATGCCATCAATGTTTCAGTAAAGCAAAAGTGAAAATCATTGTTCAAATTTCAAAATTTTCAAGCTTACGTGGCTTTCCATCGTCATCTTCGAATATGAATTTCTATTATAAGCAAATTTTAAGCAACTGGAAAGATTTTCATTAAAAATAAATTGCCTAAGCTAATAAACTGGGGCTCAAAATCATCCCATTTGATGTCATCATAATACACCAATCCTTGTCTTAAGTCTGACATGTGTACAACCGGCAAATCTTGAAGTAGGGGCATTTGTAGGCATACAAAATTTATTGAATTTAAATTCAATAAAATAATTTGGACTATTTTAAATATATTAGTCCAAATAAGTATTATAGTCTAACATAATTAAATAATTATATAAGGTCAATATATGTGGATTAAATAAATAAATCTTAATCAATTAGGCTAGGCCATTTAAATGGGCTAAAGTGATGAGCCAACTTCAAAATAAGCCCAAGATGACATCTTCCTAGAGGCCCAGTTTGGTGCCACGTGTCAAATGAAGTGACACGTCAAATCAAACAAAAGAGCCAATATGATCATGCCAAGTATCAAAATGACAAGGCATGTGAAGCCAAATCAAAAGGCCAATGAAACCGTGCCATGTGTGCAAGTGACATGTTTTGGCCAATCAAATGCGGTCATGTCACACTTTAATTTGATTGGTCGGAAAGAGTTTGTTTTTATCACAACTCCTCCCTCTCACAACTATAAATAGGGGTCTTCATAACCCAAAAAAGACACCAGAAGTTATAACAAGAAGCAAGAGGGAGCTCGTGGATTAAACGCTGTGGATTTCTCTAAAAGCGACAAGCATTCAAGTGTTCTAAGGATGAAAAGATCAAGACGAAGATTCAAGAACAAGTTGCAAGACCTTGGATTAAAAGTACGTCAAGATCAAGATCAAGCTTCAAGCACTTGGATTAAAAATAAAATAAAATTCAAGATTAAGCTCGAAGGCTCTTTTATTTACTGTTGAAAAGAAGAATCCGAGGATTCGTAGAGATTATAACACTCAAATATTTGAAATAAAATACTACGATTGTTGCAATATTTTTCGGTCCTGATTTTATTTTCTCGATGTAATTTATTGTCTACAGTTTCTTCCAGGGAAAGAGAGTTTACCGTCGAAACCATGAAAATAAAATCTAATAGCATAAATCAAACACATCCGAAAATCAAAAAGCAGAATATGGAATCTGTATTGGTCAAAATTTGGTTGGACTTGATAGCCTTATTGGTCGTGGTCGAAATCTAACCCGATCATGGTATAGTGACGAAGAGTCCCTCTCAGGAAAGCTAACATCGTGGTCGGGTAGAGATTACACGAAAGCAACGGTAAGATGAGTTTAGGATAGAGAGAGGGAATATTCAATTTTAATATTCCTTTAGTTGTACTTTTTTAGGGTTTCTAAAGAATGTTCCCTATAAATAGGAAGAGAAAAAGAACAAAGGGGGATATTGAACTTTCTGAGAAGAACACACTTGTAAAGTGAACAAAACAAAATATACAAAGCTTGTCTTTTCCATTGATTCCTTGATTTTAATATACCTTTTTGCTCACAAGATCCAAGAGCCTTGCGTTCAGTTACATTTCTCACTATTCACATTGCTGACAGAGAGAAGATTCGCCCAAGTCATTCAATATTTGGGTGATACATTCCTCTTTATTACATTTATTTCCATTACATACATTTATTCTATTCCTCTTAAAATATTCATTGATAATCATTGTCCACGATTGGTGTATATTTACTATTGCGGCACATAATTTGATCTCACTTACTTGCCAAACCTCCAGATCTAGCGGTTACTAAATTTAACCAGGATTCACCCCTTATATTACTTATTAATTCGTTTAAACAAAAGGTCAATATTTTTTTTGATAAAACAATTTGGCGCCGTCTGTGGGGAGGTTCTAGTTAAAATCTTTAGTTTCTGCTACATCTAAAAAAAAACACATACCATATTTATCTTTTTTCATTCGCACGAACTAATAATGGCAAGAAAAGGAGAAGAAAGGCTAAAAGCCATAGCAGATGTCACTACTAACCTCATGAACACCATCAACGAGGTTGATGTAGAAAGCAAGGAGCATGTAACGCCAAGCATTACGCTAGGGCAAAATAGTTCGCCTCCCCCTCATGGAAGTGTAACCGTCGCGCGAGAAGGGGGGATTCCACGTCCACAGCCAAGGAAGCACCACCAACGGTGAAAACGCTATTGGAAGCATGGATGACAAGTACACTAAGAAACTCCCTTGACAAACCTGCTCAAGGAGCAAGTCGACACACTGCACAAGCAGATGCAACAACAGCCATTAACGAGCAACCCGACCCCTCCTCCCCAACAGGTAATACTAACACTACTGTCGATGTAGGCAATGACGCACTCGCAGCCATACTGAAGAAGATGGAAGAAATGGAAAATGAAAACAAAGCACTCCGAGACTAGATGAAAGAGCATCAAGAAAGGGTCGACAAGATACTAGGCACCCCAAAACTCCTGCCTAAACGGGACGTTGGCCGGTTCGTCGAACAACCATATAGCAAAGAGGCAGCCCCGCATGCCATACCCAAAACCTTCAAAATTTCACCATATTTGAGAATATATGACGGCACAACAGACCCCGAAGATCACATCATTCATTACGTCACAGTGGTGAAGGGTAACGACCTCTCAAAGGAACATGTACCGTCAGTATTGCTGAAGAACAATGTTCGAGGAAATAACAACGTTAGAGGAAATGGTGACAAGTTTGTAACCGCCCACACTGGGGCTAAGAAGGCGGAGGCCAGGGTGAATGATATATTCACCGTTAGACAGTCGCCTGGTGGGGGACTCAGGGACTTCCTCGCCCAATTCAACAGAGTTAGAATGAGCTTGCCAACTGTATCAGAAGGGATGGCTGTGGCGGCTTTCCAGAATGGGTTGAAGAGGAATGGGTCGAGGGAGACAAGAAAATTGTTGAGCAGACTCATGAAGTATCCCCCCACCACTTGGGAATAAATTCACAATGCTTATTGCGCCGAGGTAAGAGCAGATGAGGAAGACCTCAATGGCCCAACCCAACGGCTAACGTCAGTCCAAACAGAGTCGAGAAGAGACCGCCACAATGATAACCGAAGAGATCACTCAGGTCCATGTCCTAACGGGGACAGGCACCAGCCATACGTCAGAGCAGCTATCCCACCATCTCCTCACTATACAGAAGGGTCGTCCAGGCCAAACACAGGGACTCAACAAAACGAAAGAGGTATGCCTCCACTCTTATCCACTCACAATTTCTGTGTTTCCCGTTCAGAAATAGTGTATGCACTGGAGAAGCTCGGCCTGAAGGTAAAGTGGCCGCAAAAAATGAAGTCCAACCCAAGCACCAGAAAGTTGAATGCCCTTTGTGAGCTCCACCAGGAGAAAGGTCACAAGACCGAGGACTGCATAGCTTTGCAACAAGAAGTGGTGAACATGCTCAACCAAGGACACCTAAAAGAGTTGATGAGAGACCGAGGAAGAGCCAACTTCGGTCGTCGACGAGAACAACAAGGCCTCCCAAAGCCACCCTCCCCCGACCGCACCATCCAGATGATCGTCGGCGGAGGCGATGAAGCCGCAATCAACCACGTTAAGTTCTCCACCACGCATAAATTGAAGCAATAGATCACCCACAAACGGTATGATGACCTCGAAGACAGTATCATCTTCGATAAGTCAGATACCCACGATTTTACTTTTCCTCACTTTGATGCTCTTATCATTACCTTACGAATTTTAGACACTGATGTAAAAAGAATAATGGTAGACGATGGAAGTGGCGCGTGTATTATCCACCCCCGAGTTCTCGCACAAATGAGACTCGAGGATAAGATAGTACTACGCTGCATAACACAGACAGGTTTTAACAATGCAGTTGAGCTAACCTCAGGAGAAATAACGCTACTCGTTCTGGCCGGGGCGTCACACTAGAGACAACGTTCCACATCATGAAGAAGGACACAACTTACAACGCCATCATAGGGCGACCTTGGATACACGCCATGAGGGCCATCCCACCCATCTTGTATCAAGTAATCAAGTTCCCTACTCCGTGGGGGATATTCAGCCTTCAAGGCGAACAACACACAGCCCAAGAATGTTATCGCATTGCCCAAGACTGTACGTACTCTCAATAGTTAAAAGGAACATGCTCGGAAGCATAGCAATTACCAAATTCGGGGCCCAAACCCGACGAACAAGATATGTCATCAAGGACCCCGACGTCATGGAGGCCACGGGGTCAACGGTACAAGACCTCGACCCCGTCCAAATAGACAAAAATGACCTCAGCAAAAAGTCTTACATCGGCCATAAACTCTCCGAACCAGGTAAATTTCATAAATTTTTAACTGACAATGCAGATCTATTCTCTTTCTCCCATGCAGATATGCCATGTATCCCGAGAGACATCGCCACGCACAAATTGAAAGTAGATTCATTCTACCCTCTAGTGCAACAAATGAGATGAAAATTCAACGCCGCAATCAACGAGGTCGTCCGCGAACAGGTGGAGAAACTAATCGACAACGGCTCCATCAGAGAGTCCAAATACCCTCAATGGGTCGCCAACGTTGCCATGGTAAATAAGAAAAATGGGAGATGGCGCATGTGTGTGGACTTCACAGACCTAAACAAAGCATGCCGAAAGGACTCTTTTCCACTGCTACACATCGACCAACACATTGACGCAACGGCAGGGCACGAGCTACTAAGTTTCATGGACGCCTATTCGGGATACAACCAAATCCTCATGGAGGAGGAGGACCAGGAAAAGACCACTTTCATAACGCATCATGGGACGTAATGCTATAGAGTCATGCCATTTGAGTTGAAAAACGCAGGAGCAACCTATCAAAGGCTGGTCACCAAGATGTTCAAGGACCAGCTTAGTAAAACAATGGAAGTATATATAGATGATATGTTGGTTAAATCCAAAAGGAAAGAAGATCATATTGCGCACCTGAAAGTGGCCTTCGATATACTGAGGCGTTACGGTATGAAGCTAAACCCCGAAAAGTGTGCTTTCGGTGTAACCTCAGGCAAGTTCCTCGGCTTCCTAGTGTCACAAAGAGGCATCAAAGTTTACCCCAACCAGATCAAAGCTATCAAAGGAATACATGAAGTGCTAACCAGCAAGAAACAAGTACAAAAATTGACTGGCCGTATAGCCTCCCTGTCGAGATTCATCTCACGATCCTACGATAGATGCCAAAATTATTTCAATATACTCAAGAAAGACAACGGGATCTAGGGGAACTTAGAGTGCATCGAGGCCTTAAGGTAACTAAAGGCATATTTGTCCTCACCTCCACTACTCGCCAAGGCAGAACCCGACGAACGCCTCCTGATATACTTGGCCGTATCAGAAGTAGCGGTAAGTGTAGTGCTGGTTCGTGAAAACAAAGGTACGCAATCCCCAATTTATTATATTATAAAAACCCTGATCGACGCCAAAACGAGGTACCCCCACCTCGAAAAGTTGGCTATGGAATTGGTCATAGTTTCACGAAAGCTTAGACCATATTTTCAATGTCACCCCATATCGATGGTCACGACCTTCCCCCTAAGAAGCATTCCACATAAGCCCGAACTATTGGAAAGGCTGGCCAAATGGGCCATCGAGCTGAGCGAACACGATATCACATATCAGCCGCGAACGGCGATAAAGTTGCAAGTACTAGAAGTCTTTTTCGCCGACTTCAGCGCCAAGATAATGCCTGAAGTCGAGCAGGAAACTTCTCGTACTGCTCCCAACTTACCTGACCTATTGGTCTTATACACCGACGGTGCTTTTAATGCGTCAGGTTCTGGACTAGGACTCGTACTCGAGGTCCCAATGGGCGAAGTCATCCGCTAGTCCATACGGTGCCCGGATATGACTAACAACGAGGCCGAGTACGAGGCCGTAATTTCAGGACTAAAACTAACTCTCAAGTACGGAGCACAACGAGTCATCCTTCCATGCGACTCACAGCTCGTCGTCAACCAAGTCATAGGGACTTACCAAATCAAGGAGACAAGGCTACAAAAGTACCAAGCAGAAATTCATAAACTGCTGCCAGAATTCGACAAATGCCAATTCGATCAAGTACCTCGAGCTCAAAACATCGAGGCAGACGGCCTCGCTAAATTAGCAGCAGCAACGAAAAGCATAAATGGAAAGGATAACGTGGTCACCCTACCCCACTCGTCAACCAACTTGAGCTACACTCTGTAAACTTAACTTGGGACTGGCGAAACCGTATTAGAACGTACTTGCAGGAAGGAACACTTCCATCAGACAAAAAAGAAGCCAAAAAACTTCGAATGCAGGCGGCCAGGTACAATATCATTGATAACGAATTGTATAAAAGGACGTTCGTCGGTCCCTTGCAAAAATGCCTAGGACCTAACAAAAAAAATGCATCCTTAAGGAAGTAAACGAAGGGCATTGCAGTGCCCATACCGGTAGCTGAGCCCTCGTCAGATGCCTCATATGAGCAGGCTATTATTGGCCCACCATGAAGAAAGAAGTCGCCGACATCGTCAAAGAATGGGAGAAATTCTAGAAATACGCTCCCATGATACACCAAGCGGGCGAGCACCTCCACTCATTCACATTGCCATGGACGTTCATCAAATGGGGAATGGACATCGTGGGGCCACTCCCAGCAGGACGAGGTAATGTACGTTTCTTTTTGGTTTTAATTGACTACTTTTCCAAATGGGTAGAAGCAGGTGCGTTCACCCAAATACGTGAATAGGAAGTCATCACATTCATATGGAGAAACATTATATGCCACTTCAGCATCCCCAAGGAAATCAGCTGTGATAACGGACCAAGTTCACCGGGAAGAAGACCGTCGTATTTTTTGAAAAATGGCACATCAAGCGAATACTCTCCATGCCATATCATCCTGCAGGCAATGGCCAAGACGAATAATCCAATAAAACAATATTAAATCTCATGAAGAAGAAACTCGAAGACGCCAAGGGACTGTGTCCAGAACGACTACCAGAAGTGTTATGGGCATACCGCACCACACCAAAAACAAGCACAGGAGAAATGCCATACTCATTCGTCTATGAGACTGATACAGTGATACTGATCGACGTCGGGGAGCCAAGCCTGAGATACTCCAATGAGAGCGGACCAAGCAACAACGAGAATAGAAAGCAAGACCTCGACGAAATAGAGGAACAGAGAGATATGGCCTACATAAGAATGATAGCACAAAAATAGCAAGCAGAACGGTATTACAACAAAAAGGCCAAAGTCAGACCACTCAAAGTCGGGGACTACGTACTCAAGACCAATTGGGACTGACCATACAAAATCACAACAGCAGCTAACAAAGGGTCGTTCCAACTACAAACAATGGAGGGAAAGTTACTACCAAACAATTGGGACGTCGCTCACCTCAAATACTTCAACTTCTGAAAAAGGACGTCCTCCAAGTCGTACTCTTTTTCCGTCACTCGAGTTTTACCCCCAGCTGGGTTTTACCGAGGAGGTTTTTAGATGAAGGGGACGTCTCGAAGTTCAAGTATGTAATTCATCGCTCTGCCCATCGCTACTCCAGGAAGAACGATGAAAGGAATAGGTAGAAAAAAAACTTCTCAAATGTATGTATTCAACAAGCATGTAATATTCTCCATGAAATGAATAAACAAAGCAACATGCAGCACTTTTCGCACAACTCCAAATCGTTCTATATTCTACACTTTACATTCGACCTCGCTCGAATTACTTTACATTCGACCTCGCTCGAATTACTTTACATTCGACCTCGCTCGAATTACTTTACATTCGACCTCGCTTGAACTACTTTACATTCGACCTCGCTCGAATACTTTACATTCGACCTCGCTCGAATACTTTACATTCGACCTCGCTCGAATTACTTTGCTTTCGACCTCGCTCGAACTAATTCACATTCGGTGAAGCTCGAACTACTCTACGCTCAGTCTCCCCGAAAGCAACATCACACAGCAAAAAAAAACACAACAAGATAGCGCGAATCCGAAAACATATAGCAAAAAGGTAACTGTTCCATTTCAATTAATTGAATTACATTAATCATTTCTTACAAAGGGCTCGAGTACGCTCTCACAAAAATAGCAAAACAACCAAAAATTAAAGTAGAAAGGCTTTATGATGCATCATCCCCGTCAGCATACATCGTACCAAGGATCAGAGGCAAGCCCATCCAAGGCGTCATCATCATCATCCCCACCGGGCGTATCGGGCTCATAACCACAAGATTCACGTGTTGCCCGTGCCTTGACACGAACGTCAGTAAGCTCCTCTTCGGGAACCTTCCCAGCATCCCTCAAAGACTTGTACATGTCAGGCTGAGCCCCAACATGAACCCACATCTCGTATAGATCCCGTGATACATTAGGGTCGGCGGAAGCTTGAGAATTAGACATTTGGTCCTGTTGTTCCCTCTCAGCCTTCAGGAGGATGATCTGCTCATTTAACCCAGATACCCCTCTCAAAACACCCAACCTGCTCCTCCAACCTCGCCACCTTAAGCGTTGATGTATCCGCCTCACTGGCCCGCTCAAACCTACAAACACGCAGGGTACCCACCAAAGCTGCCACCTCCGCCACTGAGGACATCCTGGTCCTCTCAGCCAGATCAGCTCTACGACCCTAACACTCAGTTCAGCCTTCAAGTCGGCGGCCCTGGCCTCGCTCTGTTCGAGCTCGATCTTCAAGGACGCCACTCGCGCTTAAAGATCTACGTTCTCGGCCATTATCCCCTTACTCAGTTCAAACTCATCTTCCTTGGACCTCAGCGTCTCTTCCAACACACTGCATCGGCCAATGGCCTTCATGATCTCCTCGTCCTTTTCTTTCAGCTCTTCGTCCTTTCTCCCAATCTCACTGTGCAACTCTCGGAACTAGCCGTCCTCGCTGACACTCCTAACTATCCTCCGATACTTGGTGCGATACTCTCTATACTTGGACTCTATCCTCCTATAGAGAGCAACCCTCTCCTCCTCTTGTCGGTCGCGCTCAATCTCCAGGATGAGAGTCTATTGAGCAAAAGAAGACAAGTCATCCAGAGTAAAATGATATCGACAAAACACAAAAAAACTCATAAGAAAGGAAGTGAGAATTCACCCGCAAATCCATGCCCGATATTCCTAGAGAAAGGTCGGTATCGTTCAGTGTCCGCAACGTCCTATTTTCCGCCTCCGAACACAAGGGGCGAAATATGGTGCTACGCGCTCTGAGTCGACCAAGATGTTATAATCCACGGGAATGACTATGTGCCAATTAAGACCTTCTGCCCTTATCTCCACACGAGTAGCCCTCTCAGTGAAAGTTCGTACCTCATCGGGTTCGATGTAAGAACCGGAGTCAACGTCCCCTGCGCGGACCTCACCATCTCTTATAGCCTCCGATGAGGAGCCACCTTCAACAGCCCGCACAAGCTCTTCGCCACTATTAACCCCTTCAGCCCTAGAATGTTATAACAGCACCCTCCGCATTAGCCGCCTCCACGGCTGGTAATAATTCTGGTCTCGTCTCAAGAGCCATGCCTCTCTCCGACTCCTCGACAGCAACGACCTTCCCTAATTCTACCCTCCGCCTCTTCCTTGGCGACGAATCCTCGCTACGAGATGGATCGTCGACAAGAAGAAAAACCTGCTGAGATGAGACCTTGTCTGGGATGACGACAGCCAGAGAGGCGGGCTCCCTTACATGTGGAGCTTGAGTCTGACCTCGTACAGACTCGACTAGAGCAAACTTCATCGCGGCAAAGATCACCTTCTGGTGAAAGGCAAGAGTGGAAGCCTTCTGTTACGCCCTGCAGTATTCCAATGATGTTACACTTTGGAGTATTAAGTTACGACGATATTGCACCCTGAAGTATTATACGTTAAGATTTCGTTTTCAGTTAACCGATGTAGACTCGGGGATGATATCATCTTGACGTTAACGTACTTACACTATTTATAGCAAGCAATAAATAAGTGTTATGAAGAATAAGAGGGTACACTGATTAAATAAAATGAGTTTCGTTGAAAGTGGTCAATTTGAAATAAAAACGGGTCGATCGTTAATACCCGATAACTATGAACTAGTACCTTGCAATGTACCATATGGCCACGGTAGTATAATATATAATGTATATATAAATTATATTATGATAAATAGAATTTTAAATAATTTTGGATAATTTTTAAATTATGCGGGTAAGTAGTTAATTACCGGACAATATAACATTACCCAGTTAACTAATAAGCGGACAAAATTTAATAAATTACACCAAAGGGAACGTGGCAGCCCCCCCCCCCCCTTAGTATAAGGTGATTCATTACTCACCTTTACATATGTCACAAACTAAATTACAAAGTCATGGTCTTATCAAATAATGATTGGTGAGCATTTAATTGATAAGTTCAATTCATTCAAGATGAAACAACTAAATATACCTTCTGCCTTAAACCAAAAAAACGTGACAGGAGCAAGTAAGATTCATTTGGAAATTTCTTTCTTAAAGATTCCTTAACAAGTAAAGTTAAGGATTCTTTCTTAAAGATTGGAAATTTAGTAACTAAATTTCAAATTTTCAAAGCCAAAACGTGAAGCCAACCATTGCATGTTGTCTTGAACCAGAGAATCAATTCGTTCAACACTTCAAAAATTTCGATTGAAATTTCAATCTGAGCTTCAAGCATAGGTTTCGTTCAAGAATTTTGCAGAAACATGTATGTTAAGGCTATCCCTTCTTTCTTTTGGCATGGTACAAATTATACGAAAGAAACGAGCAAACTCATGGTTTCCATAAATTACTCTATTCATAAAAATACTAAAGGTGTCTATATTCTTGATTCCCCATATGAATTATTATTATCTTTTGTTCATGGGTCTCGAAAATACGTATGTTGGTAAAGTTTATTTCATGATATTAATCAGAGGCATAATGGACTTATGACGTACCGAGAGATTTTATTGACGTATTTCATATGCATTTTATGCATTTACATATGCACATTGACCCATGACCAGATGGCGTTATATACACGTATATATGTAAATATATGTATATGGGATATGGGAAAAGGTTACGGAGTTATATACGCACCACCACCTGATCAGTTGGTATATGATGATGATATTGCCCACAGTGGATGAAATATGATTCAAACAGCGTTATATACGCGTATATATGTATGTACATATATATATATATGATTCACACGGTGTTATATACGTGTATATATGTATGTATATGCATATGGGATATGGGAAAGTTTATGGCGTTATATATGCACCACCACCTGATCAGGTGGTATACGATGATGATTTTGCCCCAGTGGCCGATATGATATGATGGGATGCCCTCAGAGGCTGATGATGTTATGAAACATATACCTATGCACGACATGACATTCATACGCATATGCATGATGCTAAAAGTGATTTACTATTTATAGAGTTATCCAGACATACAGGTTGAGTCAATTACTCTATATTTCTTCCATGTCTCTTATGTATTTATTTATGTGCCTTACATACTCAGTATATTATTCGTACTGACGTCCCTTTTGCCTGAGGACGCTGCATTTCATGCCCGCAGGTCCTGATAGACAGGTCGAGATCCCTCCAAGTAGGCTATCAGCTCAGCGGAAGATGTTGGTGCGCTCCATTTGCTTCGGAGTTGCTCGTTTGGTTACTATGATTTAGACACGTATTGTTTGGTAAGGTGGGACTCTGTCCGGACCTTTATGATATTTATGTACTCTTAAAGGCTTGTAGACATATGTCGTGTATATAAAGGATTGTACGGTCTGGCCGGCCTATGTTTTGAGTTTATAAAGGATTATGTTGGCCTACTAGGCCCGTATGTCATGTGTATGTAATGATGTAATAATAAAGATACGTTACGTTGGTACTCGGTTGGGTAAGGTACCGGGTGCCCATCGCGGCCCATCGGTTTGGGTCGTGACAAAAGTGGTATCAGAGCAGTTCTGTCCTAGGGAGGCTACAAGCCGTGTCTAGTAGAGTCTTGTTTATGGGTGTGTCGTGCACCACACTTATAAGCAGGAGGCTACACGGCATTTAGGATTGTCACTCTTTCTTCTTACTCTAGATCGTGTGGTAGAGCTCACTTACAAGAATTCAAATTCCGAACTTCTATTTTATTCGTAATAACACGATGCTTATATTCAGAAAGATGATCGATAAGAGATATAGATGTGGAAGTGTTGAATTAGAGGAACTCGATTTTTCATCTTGCTTATGATGAATAAATGGGAGGTCTTCAGCAGATCATGCGTGTACTAAAAGGTGCACGGTTCTTGATAAGGAGCATTCAGGAAAGAATACTTATCCTCTCTTACGGTAAAAAGGAGTAACGAAATCGGAA
The DNA here is from genome assembly GCA_005239505.1 of Nicotiana paniculata. Lineage (NCBI taxonomy): Eukaryota > Viridiplantae > Streptophyta > Magnoliopsida > Solanales > Solanaceae > Nicotiana > Nicotiana paniculata. The sequence goes on along the minus strand of MDKI01132548.1, from coordinate 5,102 downwards.
GTTAGACACAAGTTGCAGCAAGTAAAAGAAGCAAGGTGAAGAAGGGTACCAGGTACCCAATTAATAAAGATTATCATTATTTACCATTCAGGAAGGGAGATATAAGCATTTTGAATTACCTTCAACAGTAATAGATGTACGTACAATCGGCCACACCTATCTCAGTCATGCCCTATGGGAGCTAATGGATATTGTTTAAGAGAAGGACAGTATAGTAGGATCTGACTGGGGTTAGAGTAACCCAAAATGATGAATTGATGGTTTGCGTTAGTTGACATTTTCAAAGGATATTACAAAGGTTCTAATATATCTCCTTGTGAGACACCTAGATAGTGCACTCTAAGAAAGTACAGCTAGATATAAGTAATACAAAGATAGGCACTGGAAGCCTCGAAGGGATAAATATTACCTTGGTATGGATCCCATCCCTAGTAGAGAAAGGATGTTGAGCAACCCGAAGAGCCGATGAATGAAGCAAGGAGAACTAAAAGCGAAAGAATACCTTGTTGAAGTTTCAGAATAAAATGATAGACAGAAATGTTAGCAGGAAATAAGAGAGCTAATGAAGCATTAAAGAGTAAGATGTGATACATGGATAACAAAGGTAGGTCAAAAAGATGATAGTGTTACAGAATCTATAGTCAAATGAAGAAAGAGACCAGGGGTGATGGGCCTTAAGATGACGAAAAATTATAGGCCATAAGGTTATATCCTCATTTCAAGAAATAAGTTTGTAACTCCAACGCGACTACCAGAGGGGAGAGTTAATCCCCAGAGTAATAGAAATCAGTATGGACTAGCAAATAAGATAAACTAAATATGAGTTAGGGACTGAATGATTGGGAAGTACTCGGCATCATGGGAATTTCATATTTCGTTCCGGCGGTAATAGAAAGGACCACAGAAGAAGATTCACGATGAATACAGAGAATAGTCATTCGGGGAGACGCTTCCCTAGAGAAAGCAATGTGAGGAAAGTTAAGCTTAAGAGACTGTATGTGTCAGTTACGCTAAGTGTCACCCTCGCGAGTAAGGGAATTCGTCATCCTTGGTACAGAAGAGCTTCCGCAAGGCGAGTAAGGATTATTGATGTTGAGAAACGACGCCAAAGATGAAGAGGTAAAATATATATAGGTAGATCCTCGTGGCTTCAGTTTTTAGTACATCCCTAAAGGGGGAATAAGGAGTAATGTGGCATTTAAGCCAGAATTAAGTGGTTCTAGTGACTATGGAATGGTAAAGGAAGAATGCGATAAATGAAAGAGGAACGAGATGAAACTTATCCAAATCTTACAGATACGCTACGGTTCAAGAATATTGTGCAAGCACGACGTCAAGGAGAGGAAGTAAAGGTTCATGTCGAGCTGTTATTAATAAATAAAGAGCCAGTGCGAGACGTAAGTTAAGACAAAGGAAGTAAACCAAGAAAGATTACGAGGAATATTGATATGAGAATGGGCCAACGAGTAGTTAGTAATTGGTCAGGAAGATCCCAGTTATGGCTAAACAGGAGGTTACAGACGAATCATCAGATCGTGTGAGATAAACATAGTAGAACCCAACATGGAGAGTTCAGCCTCTAAGAATATCATTATAATACGTGAAATATATTCAAATAAGAGTCGGGGTAGTTAAAGATAAGTATGAATGTTACGGGGATAAAAGAAAGTGCCACTGGGAAGGCAGTCAAAATATCAGTTTAGAAGCAACCATATAATCACAAGGGCATGGAAGTAAGAAATTATGGATGATCATAGGCAAGTAAGGACATCAAAAAGGTCCGTAATAAGCTCACAACTTTACGAGAGTCAAGGGTTCTCCCTAAGTACTACAACAAAAGACTAGTTGAGGAGATAAGAAAGAAGTCTTCAACCTAAGCACAACGACTTAAAGAGGAAATGGTCGTATAACAAAAATATCGCAACAACATTGTAAGCATTCCAAGGGAAAGTGGCACCTACCGTGGCTAATGAACGGGAAGTAAGAATAAAAGTAATATTCGAGATAATATGAGTTGTATGAAAACTCTGGCAAGTGTAGGCACTAAGATAAGCTAAGTATGGACGCAACAAGGGGGCAGAAAGACCAGGAAAAGTAATAGCTTACGTTGAAAGAAAGCTAAGATGGAATGAAAGAATTATTTGATCAAAGATCCAGGGTTAGTACGCTATGGATACACTCAAGATTTTGGAGAATTATCCAGGCAACATATTTGTTGACAATCATACAGCCATAGAAGACTCTGGTATAAGTTTAAAGAAAGAATTAAGCTCAGTGCATAGACAAAGGACTGAATTGTTAAAAGATTGTATCATGGATATTCCATAACACCCATGAAAGGCTAAAGTAATAACTGATACCATGAGCCACAGATCGGAAGATAGCTTAAGCCTATGTAAAGGTTTATCAGAAGGAAGAGGAAACTAAAGAATTACATCACCTAAGTAAATCAGGAGTCTGATTATTGGATCTAGAAAAATTATAGAAGTTGTGCTAGAGAACATGATAGAATCACTCTAAATATCAGATATTTAAGAGAAATAACACAAAAATCATAATCTATAATGGCTCTACAAGAAAGCCAATTAGAAGAAGTACCAGCCTCATAAGAAGTCAGCATGAAGCTCCCATCGGATTGTGTATATACCAGAGGTGTGAATATATTAATAAGAGCTTCAAGTTATGGATGAATTACACCTAGGTGGAAGGGAGGTCACGAAAGAGATAGAAGATACGATGCGAGATTTTAAGGTAAGTAAGGTAAAGGTGAACAACGTACGAGATACTCAAAGGCAGAAGATTGTGAATAGTCCATACTTTGGATAAAAGGCTATAAGCACAGGGATCCAATAACCAAGAATGATCGCGGCATGTCTTCCAGCCTATGATTTCTAAGTACTGAGAGATCTAGTTAATAGAATAGAGAAAAGTTGGAGATGATGTGATGTCTTGCTTGATGTTCCAGAATAACATAAGGAAATCTATGGTGCAAGCAAGTTGAAGGAAGGTTTATAAATGGATATGTACAGGTCGCAAGCTAATGGTAGATTGACAAAGTTTTAAGAAAACATAAGTAAGGATGAGGAAAGGCAAGTGAAAAAGTGACGAGAATGGATAAGTCTTAGCCCATGAATACCAGAAGAGCAGACAGTTTCTCTATGTTATAAAAAGCTCACTATAGCCCTAATGAACTCAAAAGAGTCGAAGATTAATAGCATTTAGAAGGAATGAAATGCTGACCTGGGAATAAAATGAGGGTATAATTGTGACAGATAAAGGATGATGTTTGGGCCTTCGTTTGAATAATGAAAAAAAAAAAAGAGAAGAAGAAACGATTTCGTTGGCAGAACGAATTTAGGATACCCCCGTAAGGTGAATCACATTGAGACACTATGAAATACGATTATGGGAATCACTTCGGATATTCCTTGAGGTAACGTAAGCCCTAGCGGCAAAGTATTACGTAAGAAGTTTCAAGTTATCAGTAATATATTGCAGATCAATATTAAGGTGAATCAACAATAGATGGACAAAAGTCACAAAGTATGAGATGATATTAGGCCGTCATTCTAAAGATAAGCAGTAATGAGGAAGCATTAAATGACTTAAATTTATACATATGCAATAAGCAACAAGAGTAAGTTGGGATTTTGTAACAGACCTCAGCAACGAGAAATTAAAGTAAGAATTATGGCAGTAAATTCATACGAATGGCTAAACGGGCCTATGCGATAAGATATAGCAATATTTGTGAATTCAACAAAGTACCGAGAGAAGAACTTCAGTATACTCATAAATGCCCAAAGGGACATCTTATCAAGCTCTACATTTGAAGCCTAGAGATTGGATACACTTACAAGATTAAAACTATACAGGTTGCATGATGAAAGGTAGCAACAGTTACCAGATTGGAAGGATTTCGACTACAAGTTGTGGTGTAAGAAGGAGGCCTAAGGAGGTATGCCCTAGACTTTGGACCTATTCACATAACAGTCCCCTAGATGGCAAGGAAAGTTCTAAATTATTCGGAAGATATAAGTTATGGAAATAATAAGTGCATCAGTCAACATTCGAGGACGAATGTTCCAAAGGGGGGAATAATATTACGCCCCGCAGTATTCCGATGATGTTACGCTTTGGAGTATTAAGTTACGACGATATTTCACCCTGAAGTATTGTACGTTAAAATTTCGTTTTCAGTTAACCGATGTAGACTCGGGAATGAGATCATCTTGACGTTAACGTACTTACGCTATTTATAGCAAGCGATAAATAAGTGTTATGAAGAATAAGAGGGTACACGGATTAAAGAAAACGAGTTTCGTTGAAAGTGGTCAATTTGGAATAAAAACGGGTTGATCGATAATACCCGATAACTATGAACTAGTACCTTGCAAGGTACCATATAGCCACGGTAGTATAATATATAATGTATATATAAATTATATTAAAATAAATAAAATTTTAAATAATTTGGGGTATTTTTAAATTATGGGGGTAAGTAGTTAATTACCGGACAATAGAACATTACCCAGTTAACTAATAACCGGACAAAATTTAATAAATTACACCAAAGGGAACGTGGCAGCCCCCCCGCCCCCTTTTTTTTTTAGTATAAGGTGATTCATTACTCACCTTTACATATGTCACAAACTAAATTATAAAGTCATGGTCTTATCAAATAATGATTGGTGAGCATTTAATTGATAAGCTCAATTCATTCAAGATGAAACAACTAAATATACCTTCTGCCTTAAACCAAAAAAACGTGACAGGAGCAAGTAAGGTTCATTTGGAAATTTCTTTCTTAAAGATTCCTTAACAAGTAAAGTTAAGGATTCTTTCTTAAAGATTGGAAATTTAGTAACTAAATTTCAAAATTTCAAAGCCAAAACGTGAAGCCAACCATTGCATGTTGTCTTGAACCAGAGAATCAATTCGTTCAACACTTCAAAAATTTCGATTGAAATTTCAATCCGAGCTTCAAGCATAGGTTTCGTTCAAGAATTTCGCATAAACAGGTATGTTAAGGCTACCCTTTCTTTCTTTTGGCATGGTCCAAATTATACGGAAGAAACGAGCAAACTCATGGTTTTCATAAA
>MDKI01282239.1:0-10967 GCA_005239505.1 Nicotiana paniculata | reverse complement strand
GTATGAACAAGCTAAATGATTATTTACAATAATTATATAATTATTATGCAAATATATTTGATGTTGTTGCTCTTAATGTAGGCAATGTTAATCCCATTAAGCATTGTACCACTTCTACTACTATGGATGATGATGAAGGCCTTGATAGTTTTAATATTTTTTCTATATTTTCTGACACTCAAATCAGTAGAAGGAACATTGATGAACTTCTATTCTACTTGCAAAAGCAAAAAGAGCCTCGCACAAAGAAATTTTCACCGTTGGGATGGTGGCATGAGAATGGAAAGCAATTGTTCTTTCCGCTATGGCTCGAGACGTGCTGAATGTGCCAATTTCAACTGTTGCATCAGAGAGTGCATTTAGTCAAGCAAGACAACAACTTGGAGACACCCGTCACTCATTGGGAAGCAATGCTTTGCAAGTTTTAGTATGTTTCAGAGATTGGATTAGATCAGAACGAAGAAATCAGGTACGTGAAGATGTTGATAGCCCAGAAGATGAGGAACTTGGAGATATATTAACACATGATAACCCATCTGAATTTAACCTCCAGAAGATGACCAAAAAGTTCATATTGATTATGAAGAATTTACTAAGGCAATGCAAAACCTTTGACTTTACTCTTTTTCCGTTAATTTACTTGTTGTTAAATGTAAACCTTTCAATTTGTAAGTTTGAATTTTGAAATAAATGTAGCACTTGTAATTTATAAGTGTAAATTTTTTCCATCTTCATTGTATTCTTTATATTTTTACTTTATATTAATATAAATTACAATAGTTATACAAAATGCAAAAAAGAAAAATAATAAAAATAACACTAACCCGGCCGGGCCGGCCCGACCCCTTAGTCTCGTAACCCTTACGGTTTATTTTTTATCCGGGTGGACCCGGACCCGTTAAGCCCGATAAACACAAACCCGTAACCGGCCCGGATTAAAAATCGACCAATTTTATTTTTTCCTAACCCGGCCCGACCCACCCGTTTAACACCCTTAGTTGAGAATGCCTAACGGGGCTAATTGTTGTTTATAGTTATAAAGTAATAGCTTTAATTGGTCATCTCGCGATCATGCACAACTAAATGGTAAAGTCAGCCTTTCGCTATATGTAATAGGTTTTTGCACGCATTTCTTTCTGTCGTTGATGATAGATTGATAGTTGGTATTGATGAAACTCGTTATGATATGAAGATAATATATAGTTCGGAAAAGGGTCATATATGCCAGTGAACTATACGAATTAGGATAGATATACCCATCGTTAATAGTTTGGCACAGATGTGCTCAATTTGTCCAATACTTACTCATTCATGCCCTTAGTTTAACAGAACGAATATTTTATCTTTCTTAAATAATTAATAACCGGACCCAACCAAATCTGTTGACCCGATTCGTTAGGACCCGATCCACCCTTATTTCAAAGATATTTTTTGATATATTATTTTTGTTTGATTGAGAAATTGTGTGATAATTATATTTATTTATTTGAGTAATTTGATAATCGATTTTTTTTTGTTATACATATTTTCGGTAAGTAATCCTACTAAAAGTAGTAATTGATATTTATTTATTATTTTAATAATATAATTTTCGAATTATTTTGTGCTTTCTTCAATCATTTTACCATCTATTTTTATTTTTCTCACAATCTATTTGTATTTTTCACCAATACAAATACAAACAACTTCATGTTCACTATAACTTATCCTGATGGGTCTGTTTTCTTGTTTAGATAAGTGATTATTATATGATTTATTATTAGTTTATTGGATTATTTAATGTTACAAATTTGCTATGAAATAAGTAATAAAATGTTAAAACAGTGGTGCTTCTTTTCCATTTTTATTAGTTAATTATTTCATAACAAGCACCGCTGAGAAAAATAAAATAAATGGTAAAATAATTAAAGAAAACACAAATTAATTCGAGTATTATATTATTAAAATAATAAATAAATATCAATTACTACTTTTAGTAGGATTACTTCCCCACGTATAACAAAAAAAATCGATTATCAAATTTCTCAAATAAATAAATATGATTATCACACAATTTCTCAATCAAACAAAAATAATATATCAAAAAATATCTTTGAAATAAGGGTGGGTCGAGTCTTAATGTATCGAGTCAGCAGATTTTGGTTGGATCCGATTATTAATTATTTAAAAAAGATAAAATAATGGTTCCGTTAAACTAAGGGCATGAATGAGCCAGTATTGGACAAATTAAGTATATATGTACCAAATTATTAACGATGGGTATATATGTCCTAATTGGCATAGTTCACTGGTATATATAATCATTTTCCGTATATGGTTTGTCATGTGGTACATATGTAGCTATATACCGTATGAAAAGTTGACTTTATTCTACATGTGTTCTTGTTGCTCGATCATGAACTTTAACTTTATTACTGTCTCATGATTATTCTGCTTCTCTATCCTTCCTTCTTCAAGCTATTTTTATTCAAGCGTTTCTCATGAACCAAACTATTAGAGTGCACTAGTAGAATCATTTTGCATGCCTATAATCCTTTATTTTATGAAAATAAAATTTTGACTTTAAATTTCTTCTTTTTAATTTGCTTGCTTCTAACACATTTTTTTGAGAATTAATGTGTAACAAATAATAAAGAAGTGGGCTTCCTCTGCCCACACTCAAACACGTAAAAATTGCACGGGGCGATCAAATATTTGGTCGCCCTCATTTAACTTATACCCATTTTTTTTTAAACTTTTAACTTGTATTCACTTTTTAAATAACTTCAGCCCCCTTTCTCCTCCTCCTTCTCCTCCTTCGTTTTCTTTTTCTTCCTCTTCTTCTTCTTCTTCTTCTTCTTCTTTCTTCTGCTGTTGTTGGTGTTATTATGGAACTTCAGTTCATGGGATGATTGTCATAAATATGTTTATCAGAGCTGAAGTTTGCCAGTTACAAAAAAAAAACTTCAGCTCTAGAGCTGAAGTTCGCCAGTTACAAAAACAAAAACTTCCGCAATTACAAACAAAAGCTTTGCGTTAAGACGTGCACAAGTTAAATAAAAATTTCAGCAAATAGAGAACAAAACTTCAGCTACTTCAACTTTAAAGCTGAAGTTCGCCAGTTACAAAACAAAAACTTCAGAGCTGAAGTTCGTCAGTTACAAAAACAAAAACTTCATCTCTAGAGCTGAAGTTCGCCAGTTATAAAACAAAAACTTCAGCTGTAGAGTTGAAGTTCGCCAGTTACAAAAATAAAAACTTCAGCAATTACAAACAAAAGCTTTGCGTTAAGACTTGCACAAGTTAAACAAAAACTTCAACAAATAGAGAACAAAACTTCAGCTACTATGCTTAAGTTCATCAATTACAAACAAAAACTTCAGCACACTTGGTTCAACACACTTTCTACTTCAGACCCGTCTACTAGAATGCTGAAGTTTTGCGTGATTGCCTTTGCTACTTCAGCCCCGTATGCTGAAGTTATGTAAAAAACGGGTACGCTTGTAATTTTTTTTGCAAAGCGGACACAAGTTAAAACGTGACATAAAAAACGGGTATAGATGCAAATGCCCCCTCAAACACATAGAGAAGCAACAAATGGGCCTCAAAATCAGGCCACCGATGTTTTCACTTGGCCCTCATTTTGATCCAATAGCAACAGCTAAGCCCAAGAATCTCAACGTCTTCCCTCCCTCCCCCTCGTCAATTCAAATTCAAAATTGAATCCCCTATTTGGGTCATAGGCTCCTAACTCCTCCATATTTCCGCCCCATTAACAATGTCTACGACCAATACCAATACCTTCCTCAACACACCAACCAAAACCCCAAACAGTACTTCCATTTCCAAGAAACACCATAAGCAGCATGCTTCGGATTCGGGTTCTGAATTCAAGGACCGATTTGAGGCTTACAATCGGCTTCAAGCAGCGGCCGTGGCCTTCGGTGAGAAACTTCCGATTCCTGAAATAGTAGCCATTGGCGGACAGTCCGATGGCAAGAGCTCCCTCCTCGAAGCCCTATTGGGATTCCGGTTTAATGTCCGAGAAGTTGAGATGGGTACCCGACGCCCTCTCATCTTGCAAATGGTCCACGACCCCACCGCTCTAGAGCCCCGTTGCCGCTTTCAGGTCTGCTCTACTCTTTTTTCCTTTTTAATCTATGTCATTCTTCAACTCGGCTCTGCAGGAGTTTGACAAATGCATTTAAGTTATATATAATGACACAGTATATTAATATCGGTGAATTTAAACGTGTGATAGTAGGTCTATTACCAATTTTACTAGATTACAGTTAATGCTCATCAAGAGATTCTTTGTATACATAGAATCTAAACTGTTAGCAAATTATAGTCGGTCTCTAATAGGTAATGAGAAGGTGGTGCAGTAAGTTAACATAGTACCATGAATTTTCAATAGAGCGAAATGGGTATAGAGAATTCATATAGCTGACCACAATTCACTATGCCTCAATCCCAACTAATCAAGATTGGCTTTAGAATTCCTGTATCTCTTCAAAATGAGTTAATTGTTGTGTGCTGACTTTAAAAATGGAGGAAATACTGATATGTGGAACATGGCTTTTAAATTTTGATGCAGGAGGAGGATTCAGAAGAATATGGAAGCCCTATTGTGCTGGCCTCTGCAATTGCAGATACCATAAAGTTTCGGACTGAATCACTTTTGAAAAGGACTAGAGCTGCAGTCTCTTCAAAGCCGATTGTCATGAGAGCAGAATATGCCCATTGTCCTAATCTTACCATTATCGATACACCTGGCTTTGTTCTAAAAGTAAGTTATGTGTCGTTGAATATACAACTAATCAAATAGTAGCACAGATGTTGGAGTGACTCATTATATTCTTCTGGCAGGCGAAGAAGGGCGAACCGGAGAGAACTCCAGATGAGATTCTATCCATGGTGAAGTCACTAGCCAGTCCACCCCATCGAATTATTCTGTTCCTTCAGCAGAGCAGTGTGGAATGGTGCTCGTCTTTATGGCTGGATACTATTCGAGAGATTGATCCAACATTTAGGAGGACAGTGATTGTTGTCTCCAAATTTGATAACCGGCTCAAGGTATCAACACCAAGTTTTCCTGGCTTGCGCTTGAACATGTGAAATGTTGTTTCTAATATTGATGATAAGAAGTTTATGCATGTGCTGTAGCGTATCAGTAGGTGTTAGCTTTAACAGATAAATAACTAAATTATGTGATGAGTGCTGAGATTTCTAAAATGCAAATTCAAAATCATTGTTTTTTCTTTTGGGTTAAAAAAAAGGAAGCTGGGGTAAGTTATCTCCTAGATTATTGGACGAGTATGCCTGTATGGGGACTAATCATCAACGATATTCCTTTGATAACCATATTTGATACATATTTGCCTTCTTTTTCCCCTTCAAGGAGTTCACTGACCGCTGGGAAGTAGATCGGTATTTGAGTGCAAGTGGTTATCTAGGGGAGAATACTCGTCCCTTTTTTGTGGCACTGCCTAAGGATAGAGGCACAATTTCCAATGATGAGTTTCGCCGTCAAATATCTCAAGTGGATGCAGAGATGTTACACTATTTGCGCGATAGTGTTAAAGGTGGGTTTGATGAAGACAAATACAGGTCCTATGTTGGATTCGGTTGTCTCAGAGATTATTTGGAGGCGGAACTCCAGAGAAGATACAAAGAAGCTGCACCGGCAACACTTGCTCTGCTTGAACAACGATGTGGCGAAGTCAGTGCTGAAATAGCAAGAACGGAGTGCAAGATAAAGGCAACATCTGATGTTGCACATCTTCGGAAATCTGCCATGTTGCACACTGCCGCTTTATGCAACCATGTGGTCAGTATTGTTTCTAAAATCTACGTAATATCTGCACTCCTTATTAGCGTTATGCGTTATCTGTTTAAGGTGTTACTTCCAGAGTATCTGGAATGGGCACGAACTTGGCACTATCTTTTTGCAGTGCTAAGTATAATGTATCTTGGAGGGACGGAAATATTTCTGATTTGGTGTTTCTTGTGTTTGATAAAGGAGGCACTTATTGATGGTGCAGCAGATCCAGCACCCGAGCAATGGGGGAAAACAACAGAGGAAGAACGGTCAGAGAGTGGTATTGGGAGTTGGCCAAGTGTTACAGTTGATATTAAACCTCCAAATGCGACCCTTCGCCTTTATGGTGGTGCTGCCTTTGAGAGGGTGATGCATGAATTTCGATGCGCAACATATTCAATTAAATGCCCCCCTGTGTCAAGGGAGAAGGTATTTTCCTTAAAATAAAAACGCTTTCTTGTTAGAAATGGGAATTTAATATAATGGTGTTGGTGACAGGTGGCTAACATTTTGCTTGCTCATACTGGCCGTGGCGGGGGTAGAGGAATTACTGAGGCAGCTGCAGAGATTGCACGAGCTGCAGCTCGATCTTGGCTTGCTCCTCTTCTTGACACAGCTTGTGATCGTTTGGCTTTTGTTTTGGGCAATCTCTTCGAGATTTCTATTGAGAAAAATCATGGACATGACTCCAACCGTAAGAACTTAAGTCTTATTTTTGTTCCGAGTCTGAGCAACTTCCTGCTTCTTTAGACTAATTACTATCTTTAGCTGATATTCTCTTTGACGAAATGAATAAGCTGACCTTCAGGAGAATCTAAGCCTCCTGTATTTAGTATTATTGCAAAATTAATCAAATTTTCTTTTCTTGTTTCAGTCATCCATTTCTTTAGATTGTGGTGAAGCAGTAATCAATATTAATTAACTAATAGTTTTGAAAAAAGTTATGCAGTTTATTGAAGCAGAAACTGTTGATGGAGTTCGGTATAATAGCATGCTAATGTTAGAACAGGACATGCAATCCAATTCTACATTACATAATGGTTGATTATTTGAATGTCATTTTTATAATGCAGATGGACATAGATCAGCGGATATGGATGGATATGTCGGTTTTCATGCTGCTCTAAGGCAATCGTACAACCATTTCATAAAAGATCTATCCAAAGAGTGCAAGCAACTACTACGCCATCATCTTGATTCAGTTACAAGCCCATATTCTCATGTCTGCTATGAGAACAGCTTCATTGGGAGTTTTAGCTCTGGTGCAAGCTCAATGTACCAATTCAATCAAGCCTCAACTGGACCATTATGTCTCGAGCTATCTGATGGGGGAGCTGCATTGCGCAAAGAAGTTATGAAAGACCAAGAAAACATGCCCCCTGAAAAAAATGCTCAGGAAACAACACCTGGAAAAGTTACAGAAAATAGAGAAGCCCTTCGAGAATGCCAAATGACTGTGCCCGAGACCCCATCTCCTGACCAACCTTCTGATGGAAATTATGGTATCAAAAGAGAACTTGTAAACTGTGTCGAGGTTGGAGCAAGAAAACGCCACCCGAGAATTGCAGGCAATGCTAGAAATTGTGGCCAAAATGGTGAGAGCCTTTTGTTTGGAAATGGGGACAACATATCAAGACCTGGCTCTACTTATGCAGAGATATGCTCCTCAGCTGCACAGCATTTTGCTCGAATACGTGAAGTTCTGGTAGAGCGCAGCGTGGCATCAACATTAAATTCTGGATTTTTAACTCCATGGTACGCTGCTAAGTTTCTTTGGCCTCTATTAATTTATTGGAAGAATTCCTGTATTATGTGTACAAATATCAACTGTGTATATTCTTACTAACTGTGTGTTAGCATATGATGGTTCACTAGATAACTGCTCAACCTCAAGCCGATGTGTCTTGATCGAGGTGGTCATATCTCAGATAAAATTAGGAGGAGATCCTAGAGAAGTCTTTCCATAAAGAAAATAATACATAGGTCCAAAATGCAAAACACATTAGTGTTAAACTTTTATATGTATGTGTCCTTGTGAACATGATCATCTTCAGTTTCACTTCTAGTGATTAGTATACATCTTCTATTGGTTTATGTCTTCATACACATTTTTGTAGAACATTTCTTAGTTAGTACGTTTTATTAAGGCGTGTCCAGTAATTAGAAAACTGACTAATAATATTTCCTAATTGTGGACAGTCGAGAACGGCTTCTTGTAGCACTTGGGCTGGATTTGTTTGCTGTAAATGATGAAAAATTCATGGACCTGTTTGTTGCACCTGGAGCTATAGATACTTTAGAAAACGAACGGCAATCACTTCAGAAGCGACAGAAAATCCTGCATTCTTGCTTGAATGAGTTCAAAAGTGTGGCTAGAGCACTTTGACAGACAATTTTCACTTGTTTGTCATGCTTGGCTCACAGCTTATTTGGCTTCACATCTAGTGAATCCAACTCATGCGCGGCAGCGGCTCAGCAACATTTTCATCAAGATTCTGATTATCTTCCTCTAAATTTCTGTTAAGCTCATGTATTAGGTCCTTTGCTGATTGAAGTTGACTGCGAATGTATTGGAAACATTTCAACATTGTACTACTTCATTGAATATGATGGTGATGATAATGTCTAAAGAAAATTTGAGTTTTACTCCTCTTTTATACCTTATTTGTACTATTTTTATATCCTATTTGTATTCGCACCCTATTCACTGTCCACCTTATCCCCAAACCATGGGCTGACACACATTGTACACCTTATTATTTGTATGTATATATAAAACATAAACAAAATAAAAAAATATCGGGTATAAATATAAAAAATAACACCGTTTGAAATTTCATGATTTATGAAGTTTACTTTGAACAAATATATAATCTGGTTTTCCACCTCCACCCTATGGCAGTAGCAGAACACTAAAAAAAAGGGTAATAAATTATTAAGAAAAAAGAAAGTACAGTTTGAGAGTACGAAACTTCCTGAAATGACTGTGATGAAATAAATTCCTACTTAAAATACTGAACGGCATTGCTTTTGAGAATGTAAAGAAGACCAGAAAACATAAACAAGATTATGACAGCTAGATAGTAGCACGTCCTCTTCTGAATTTTGTCTACTATTCATGAACCTTATATTATAACAAAATAAATAAATAAATATTGTTGTAGTTTTGAAGTGGTCCCCTTTATCCCATCCTTTGATTATGTCTTTTAAACTAAGGTCTCAGACTTTAGTAGTTAAATGTTTCATCCCCTTAAATATAAATACAATCATATGCCTCCAAAAATATGATTATCACTAAATTATAGATGGGGGCAATTTGCTGCACAAATTATCATGTGTTCACACAAGGTCCAAGTAAGGCTCGCACCCTAAGGAGTCTACTCTAGTGTAAGTATAAGTGGCTGATTACACGACTCGAACTCATGACCTATAGGTCACACGAAAATAACTTGACCATTGCTCCAAGACTACGTACCTATTATAATTATAGTTAATTAATATATATATATATATATTCACCTTAATTTATTTAATGATGATAAATTTGTATGATTTGGTATAAAGTGAAATAATTTAATATCTATATCTACTAATAGATTATACAATGAAATATAGCCATTTGCTTGCTCCTTTTATGTGTCCAACTCAGTTTCCCGTTGAGATTTAAAACCAAAGGTGAATTCAAAATTTTAAATCAATAGGTGCAATATACCACAATATAATTCTGAGCTACAAATAAGAAGATTGAAATATTTTTTATGAACCCTAATAAGGGACGACAAATTCGGCGAAGGACTCTATCTAAGTCACTTCGCCAGCTAGTTTGAATTTGAATAGTATAACGTACTACGATTGAATAAGGGAAGAAATTTCTTTAGTTGATGAAAATATCCTAATGATTAATAGCAGTCAAAGCACACGTAATAGGTAATATAATATTTTTTTTTAATTATATATATTGTACTTGTTTGATTTTGAAGTCTTAAACAGGAATCCAAAGCATTACTGCCTTTCTAATGGTTTTAATTATGTACCATCAACACCATCTTACAAAATTATTAAGTTCATAGTTTCAATCTCGCAAAAAATCCTCTCCAATATTCACGGCCTAGGAAGCTCACAAAATAATTTAAAAAGAAAATGCATTACTATTCCTTTTCCTAAATAACCATGTTATTAAGTTCACTTAAGGTTAAGCCTTCAACAAACTAATTATAGACATGTATACGGTAGAAAACGGGACTATCCGATTTCACTATTTGGTCGAGATAGGAATATTACGTCGAAGAGCTAGGACGTCGAGTCTGAAATCGAAGCCTCTTTCCAGATCGAGGTCAATATCAACCGAGTCCAGAAAGAGACAGACTCTGAGTAATATCGGCATAGCTTTATAACGGAAAGAGCGAGGAGATATCCGCGATTAGTCGAGGATCGTGGCGTGAATCTCGGAATGGATCAAATCTGAAGCGGGTAATCAGCTGTTGACATGACTTCCTACTATAATTAGAAGTGTACCTTAAAGACACTACTAAAAATTCGCTAAAAACCGACCAAAGTTGGTCGGTTATGGCCAATTACTGACCAAAACGCGATCATTTACGTGTGGACGGTATTTTGACGGTCGGAAAGGAATACCGACCAAAGTTGGTCGGAAATTACCGACCAACGTTGGTCGGTAAATTAAATTCAAAAAAAAAAATATTGCAAAAAAACCGACCAAAGTTGGACAGTATCATATACTATAACCTGACCCTGTGTTACTAGTGCTTCATGTATATATATGAAGCGCTAGGAACACATGATCGGGTTATTTTAGGGATTGATACATATATAAGGCTATCAAAGTGTGTGTGTGTATATATATATATATAGACACACAGACACTTCAATGTAATATTATAATATATATATAACTTGTTATAGTATATGTTAGTGTGTGTATGTATATAACATTCATTCATCACTAGGTTATAAGTTGATGAATCAATTTACAAGTGTATAAATCCCTAAAACGACCCTGTGTTACTAGTGATGAATGAAAGTTATATACATACACATACTAACATATAGTATAATAAGATATATATACGTTATAGTATTACAATGAAGTGTCTGTGTGTGTCTATATATATATACACACTTTGATAGCCTTATATATGTATCAATC
>ML314460.1:5410-58927 GCA_005239505.1 Nicotiana paniculata | reverse complement strand
GAAAAACTAAGTAGAATCCTCTTTCAAGCGTGGTGTGTTCCTCCACATCAATCCTACATCGAAATCCCCATCAATGTTATGTTTTTGGGTCTATTTATATGTTTAGGATGAACCCTAAACATGTAAAAGACTTCTATTCCAACTTGGAAACACTTAAAAACCTTTAAAACGCGGACTTTACCGCAACAGGCACCCTGGCATTAGGGGTCTAACGCCTGGCTAACGCCAGGCACCCCCTGGCGTTTGGGCTCTAAGGCTTGGCTAACGCCAGGCAACCCCTGGCGTTTGGGGTCTAACGCCTGGCTAACGCCAGGCTTGTCCCGGATCGCTCCTTTTCGACTCTTGCACGTATTTTCCGACGTTTATGCTCTCATTTAGCTCGGCTTCAAATTCCAACTCACCTACACATTAAATAAACTTCATTAGGCACATACGACGTGTATTTTTATAATTAAAGCACATAAAATGCAAGGTATATAATGCTTAAAATCATGAATTCCAGCCACGCATCAACCATATAGACTGCCTCACCAACAGCAGAATAGTGGAAATATGGGTGACATGAGACCACAAGGCAATGCGGCACCATATCAGAGGCCGCACGGTTATACCCATCTGAATCAACAACAATCATACTACCCTCCTCAGCAACAACAGGGGGGAAGGAAAGAAGATGGGTTCTCCAGGTTAGAATCTATGATGCAGCAGGTTATTAGGTCAAATGCCGAGATCAGCTAAAGAGTAGATGCCAATGACAGCTATTAAAAATATCGAAATGCAGCTGGGGCAGATTGCAAATGCAGTTAACAATCGTCCTCACAGAATTTTACCTGCTGATACTCAGGTGAATCCAAGGGACCAGGGCCCAAAACAGTTAATGGCAGTGATTCTCCGCAATGGCAGAGATCTGGACCTAGAACAAGAAAGGAGGCATGAAAGTAGACAGACAAACACATTGGTGCAGGTACCTAATGAAATCGATGACTCAAGTCCATTGACTAAGGGCACAGTGTAGCCAGCTGAAGGAGAAGTTAATAAGCAAGGTGAAGCTGAGAAAGAACTTGAGGAAATCCCAGAGCCAGCAGTTGAGGTGGTGGTGGAAAGGGAAAAAGAACAAATAATAGAAAAAAAGAGAGCACCAGCTCCATTCTCTCAAAGGCTGGCAAAATATCAGAAGGATGAGCAGTATAAGAAATTCTTGGACATGCTAAAACAGATACATGTAAATATCCCATTGATTGATGCATGGAAGGAAATGCCTGGCTATGCTAAAATGATGAAGGACTTGATGTCCAGAAAATTTGACTTCCAAGACCTGGCTACTGTCACCCTTACCCTGACTTGTAGTGCGGTGGTGACACGTCCTATTGCTGAAAAGTTAGCTGACCCAGGGAGTTTTACAATTCCTTTTACCATTGGCAACTTTACTTTCGCCAAAGCCCTATGTGACTTGGGAGCCATCATTAATCTGATGCCACTGGCTATATATAAAATACTGGGGATTGGTAGAGCCAGGCCTACTTCCATGCTGCTGCAACTTGCTGATAGGACAGTAAAGAGACCGTCGGGTATTCTGGATGATATGTTAGTGCAAGTGGAGAAATTTGTGTTCCCTGCTGAATTTTTGATCCTAGACTGTCGAGTAGATGAGGAAATTCCCATAATCTTGGGAAGGCCATTTTTGGCCACAGGCAGAGCTCTCATCGATTATGAGACTGGTGAGCTTAAGATGAGGCTCAATGATGACGAAATCACATTCAACGTGCAGAAGTCTATGAGGTGACCAAGTGAGTTTGCTAACTACTCTCTTATTGATGCCATGAACATGATACTGGAAGAAGATGATGCAGCCTTAACCATTGGAGATCCTTTGGCTGCATGTTTGATGAACTTAGATGATATGAACGGTGAGGAACTAGCATAATGGGTATTAGCATTGGAAGGAAAAGGGACATGGTCGAGGGTTCTTGAAATTGAACCATTACACTTGGAAAACAGAGAGAGCCCACCAGCCAAGCCTTCAGTTGAAGTACCACCCAAGTTAGAGCTGAAGCCTTTACCAGCGCACCTCAGGTATGCATTTCTTGGACCTAAATCTACATTACTGGTTATTTTATCATCTGGGTTTCTAGATGTGCAGGAACAACAGTTGTTATAGGTACTTTCTGAATGCAAGACTGCCATTGGCTGGACGATGGCAGACATCAAAGGGATCAGCCCAGCTTATTGCCTGCATAAAATTCTCTTGGAAGAGGTACACAGACCTTCTAGGGAACACCAAAGACGGTTGAACCCAAATATGAAGGAAGTGGTAAAGAAAGAATTGATAAAGTGGTTAGATGCGGGAATCAGTTTCCCTATCTCCGACAGCAGCTGGGTTAGCCCAGTACAGTGTGTACCAAAGAAGGGTGGTATGACAGTCGTAAGAAATGATAAAAACGAGCTGATATCCACTAGAACTGTTACAGGTTGGAGAATATGCATGGATTACATAAAGCTGAACCTTGCCACCCGCAATTGTTAGTTATTATTATTGTCAGTAGAATTAGTAAAACATCACCAATTTATATTCAAAAAGTCTTGAGAGAATTGATTGAGTAAAAGTTGTGTATTCTAAAGACTTGATTGATACTTTAATTCCCTGTGGGATCGACTCTGGGCATAATACCCCGTATTATATTTGCAACGTCCGTTTAGTCTTTTATTAGACATAGTTGAGCGTGATCACCTTTAAACAGAAAGGAGGAGAATCTTTATATTTAACATGGGAAAGGTTCAAAGTGCTACTCAGAGACTGTCCTCATCATAATCAAATGAACGAAGTCTTAGTTCACACTTTAATAGAGGGGATCCATCCCTAAACAAAGATTATGGTAGATGCTGCAGCTGGAGGTCAATTACTGGAGAAGAACTATGACGAAATATTTGCATTATTGAACAAATTATCCAAAAGCAATCCGGATTGGCAAGGAGAGATGGGTAGGAATATGGTACAAAAATCACCAAGGGTTCTTGAGTTAGATTTTGCCTCAGACTTGTCAGCACAGACCTCTATGTTGACCAACCAAGTCAACCAGATGACCATGATCATTAATAAGCAACAAGCCCAGCAAGTGCAACCAGTGCAACAAGTTCATGTATTTTGTGAAGTCTGTGGAGAGGGTCATATGAGCAATATATGCCCTGCAAATCCAGAGTCTATATATTTTGTGGGTAATGCAAATTGAGGCCAAACAAATTAGTATGGGGACACTTACAATCCCAATAGGAGGAACCACCCAAACTTCTCTTGGGGTGGAAATCAAGGCAATTGGAATCAATACCGGCCTCAAGCACCTCAACAGCAATACAGACCACCTCAGCCTGAACAACAAGCTAGCCTTGAGGAGATGATGAAGAAATTGATGACCGACCAACAAGCCCTCAATCAGAAATTAATAGCAGATCAACAGGATTTCAATCAGAAAATAATGGTTGATCAGCAGGCTCAAGCCGCAGCACTGAGAAATTTGGAGCACCACGTGGGCCAACTTGCTAGTGCCCAAAATACCACACCAGTAGGGGCTCTTCCTAGTGACACTGAGCCCAATCCTACGGATCAAGTCAATGCGATTACCTTGATAATTGGAAGAGTACTAGAAGAAGTTCCAAAGAAAAAGAAGAATACGGCTCATCCTGAAAGAGAATTAGTTCCCAAGCTAGTTGAGGGGAATGAGAAAGATAATAAAGGACCCGAGCCAGTAATTGAGACAAGGCCACCACCCCCGTTTCCACAAAGACTGCAGAAGCAAAAATATGATGCTAAGTACAAAACATACTTAGATATTTTGAGCCAAGTGAGTGTGAATTTGCCTTTGGTGGAAATTTTGCAGGAAGTGCCTAAGTATGCGAGTTATCTCAGAGCTATTGTGGCAAATAAATGAAGATATGCAGAGTTCAAAATAGTTGCACTTACTGAAGAGTGTAGTGCCAGAGTTCAAAATAAGCTTCCTCCTAAGTTGAAGGATCCTGGGAGTTTCACAATTCCTCCGTCTCTTGGAAAATAAGAAGTTGGTAGAGCCATGTGTGATTTAGGGGATAGTATAAATTTGATTCCATCTTCTTTGTTAAAGCAACTCATATTGGGGGTGCTTAGACCTACCACAATCACTTTACAGCTAGCATATAGGTCTCTACTTATACAGAAGGAATTATTGAGGATGTGTTAGTTCGAGTGGGAAAGTTTATTCTTCCCGCTGATTTTATTGTGCTTGATTACGAGGCGGATGAGAAAGTGCCTATTATTTTGGGGAAACCATTCTTAGCTACTGATGGAGCAGTTATTGATGTGAGGGCAGAGAATTTAAAAATGAGAGTTGGCAATGAGGAGGTCACTTTTAATGTGTACAAGGCACTTAATCTCCCTAAGCATTATGATGACTTGTGCATGATTACTGTGGTCGAATTGAAGGGGATAGAGCAGAGTTCTTATGTGAATTGGAAGGGATCTGGAGGAGGTGGTGTTGCAAGCTGGGGGTGTAAAGATGATGGAACAAAGAGCCATAATGAAAAAGGAGACCCGTTAAGAGTGTGCAAAAAAGGCTAGGCTTCATGGGAGAAAGAAGAAGAGAAAACGAGCATCCTGAGTAGAGTAGCAAAGTCGTGCAACGACTATAAATAAGGCGCTTGTTGGGAGGCAACCCAGCCTGTATATCTTTTATTTATTTATTTACTTATTGTGTTTTTAATTTTTTTTTTGTCGAGTTTTGTGTTGTTTTTTTCTGCAAAGTAGGGGATGTCTGAGTACCAAAAGTTGAAGTTGGGGAGCATGTTTGAGCTTAAGTGTGAGGTCGTCCCAAATCTAAAGATTGAGGATCATGTCCGAGCTAAGCCCGAGAGGGTCTCAGGGAGTATTTCTCACCCTTGTTTTAATATTTTCTCTGTGATCATGCATCGAGGACTATGCATAATATAAGTGTGGGGTGGGGAAACTACTTTCTGAAGTGTAATTGTATAAAATTATTAATTTTTTTATTATTTTTAGTTAAGAAACGAAAATGGAAAAAATAAATAGAAAAAGCTCGGATTTTTCGTAACGATGGATCTGTTGGACAATTTTCTTGAGGGATAAAGTCGGATTTAAAAAACACCAAAAAGATTTTTTTTAAGGATGGTTAGGTAGTATCCCTTGGTTTTTCTTTGGGCACCGGTTCTTTTCCAAGGGTGTAGCTCGAACCGGGTACTTTAAATTTTTTTCTTAGGAGTAGTTAGGAAGAAACTGGGTAAATTTGAGATACCCATTGACATGGTTGGTGCTGGCATATTAGGTTATGACATACATTCTATTTCCCTTGTACTTGGTTTGACATGTGAAGACTAAGTAAAGATAAATAGCCTATTTTGAGACGCCTTAGCTCAGTTGTTTGACTTGTATGCCACATAGTGTAATATTGCTTAATTTTCTCAATTATGTGTGCTTGCTGGACTTGAGAGTTGAACAAAACCGACGTGATTAAGTCATGTGCAATATGTGTGTGAGGATTAGTGATCTTCTATGCTATTCTGTGTAGTCTAGAACTTGCCCCGTGTGTTAATTGAAGCGAAATTGTAGGTTATGCTAGTCTAGGAGATGCCGTAGGCATTTTCTTTCTTGATCATGGATGTGCTTGTTGTATAAGAATAAAATTTTCCGTCACTAGCCCCTTTGAGCCTATAGACCTTTTCCTTGGCACCCACTTTACAAGCTGTACCCCTATTTTTTTCTTAATTTTTGCACCTTTACCTCCTAAGGCACTTGGTCGCTAAAAGAAGTAAGGTGATATATTGGGGAATAGTTTTTGAGTGGAGCCATGGAAAGGCCCATTGGTGCACTAAAATTGAAATCAAAAGCCACTAGCCAATGAACGTTCATGTATGGAGTGTGTGTAGAAAAAAAAATATTGTTGTAAAAAAAAAGAAGAGAAAAATTATAGTGAAAGTATGTAGAAAAAGATACATACCTCTACTTATTATTAGTTTTTGCTAGTGGAAGTCTATAAGTGCTTAATTGAAAAAGGGCTATGTGGTATATGGGTTGTGGCAAGTGAATTGGTTGAGAAGAATATGTGTTTGAATTGTGAATGTAGTGTATTAAAGTGCTTAGGAGGGTTAGTCACTATTCCTAAATAGATCTGACCCGTCCCTTAGCCTACATTACAACCTTAAAAGTCCTAATTGATCCTAGATTTGGCTAGCTTAAATTAGTAGAGACCTACACTACGAGCAAGCTTATGGTACGATCACAGGATGCATATGAATTCTTTGTGAGAGTGAGTGAATTTGGTTCAATTGTCTGATATCCTTAAATTATGTTCAAAAGCATATTTGAATGTGTGGACTAGTCTATATTCACTCTTTTGTTTGTTGGTGAGGGCACATGATCTCATGAACGATTGGTAATGTTTTAAACTTTCTTGTTGGGTAAGTACGTGAATTGAGAGGGCTTAATGGTTACAAGTTGACTCTTGAGGTTGGGTGGTTGCAAATAGGTTATTGGATTTATTGAATTGAATTATTATACTTGGGCATGTTTAAAAGGGGAAGAATGTGAATTTTTGTATGTTCATACTTGATTGCCGGTATCGATCGTAGTCAAAGGGGTAAAGTGTGTGATTTAAAATTAAAATTCTCCTTGATAATGAACTTTGTACGTGTTGAAGGGTAATAGATTGTCTCACTGCTCGAGGACTAGCAAAAGTCTAAGTGTGGGGTGTTGATGTTTAGCTTAAAGTATATATATTTGTGTGTATATCCCCTCATGTTTTAATTTTGTTCGTGAATTTGGATGTTAAACATGATGATTTATATTAATTTTAAGAGTTTTTATGTATAGGAATGATCCGGAAGAAATCGGAGGCGAAACGCGCGAAATTAGAGCCAAAACAGATGAAACCGGCAAAAGTGCGATTTTGGGCGCCACATGCAACGTCTGGCGCCAGCTGTGGTGCTGTGGGCAGTAGCTAAAATAGGAGCAGCGCCCTGGTGGGTGCCCAACGCTGTCCGGGGCGCCGATGGGGGGAAATTGGCATATTTTTTCTAGAACATGGTTTATTCGGCCCTAGACCTACCCAACACGTATAAAAGGAAGACTAAACCTATTTTTGGGAGAGGTTGACGCCACTTTGGAGGAAAAACACACACGGGGTCGTTAGGAAGAGGAGAATTCTCAGTTTTCTTCATCTTATTCTAGTATTTTCAATTTATGCAACACTTGTGCAATTGTTTGATTACATCATGAGTGGCTAAACACCCATTGTTCTGGGGTTGTGATTTAGCCATGAATATTGTTGTTTAACATTAGCTTGACCTTCATTATAATTCACCAATATATGGTTGTTTCTTCAATTCTGTGTTTAATTACTTAATTTTCTGGCCAGCAGTTAGGTTCTATTTACTATCTATGCTATGCTTGGGAAAGCCGTGTATAGATTAGAAAAGAATTGAAGAGAGCGCGGTCTTAACCCTTAAGGGGAACGGATTTGTGGTTAGGATATGAATATACATAGTCACCGTGCTTAATTAAATATTGTAATCTTAATGCGTTCTAATAGATTAATTTCATAGGAATATAGGCGTTAATCTATTAAGAATAGGCGAGTAGTACTTCGGGAGAAGGCTATGAGAGCAATTATCGATTAATTAGCAACCATGAGTGAATTATATGAAAGGGAGAGTTAATTAGAACACAATATGAATGGTCAATCGATCACAACCCTGGAATATTTGTCTTTATTAAATACACAACAATCAACTCATTAATTGATAATTTAGTTATTACTTAGAATCGTAGCATAATATAATCACATTATTGGACTTTGATTTTAGCTGGATTGAATAACAATTCTAGTGATTTAGTGAGTAGTTTAATACAAGTCTATGGGTTCGACACTCAACTTATTATTGTATTACTTGTCGACCACGTATACTTGCGTGTGCATTTGGGAGCAACAACAGTCATACAAATATTATGGCAGATTTAAGAGCACAAGTTTTAAAAAAAAAAATTCTTAAACGTCGTACACAGTTAACTACGTTATATAAATTGGCACATATAGAGAGTAACACATTTTAGTTAATTCTTTATTCTATTTCATATTAATAGAGAGAATCATCTGGTTGATTAACATAAAGTAGAATCATAACTGAATTGCAAGGCCTACAAGTGCGAAGGCGGTCAGATCAGGAAAATTAAGTAGTGAGAGAAGCTCTCACTTCTCTCTAGAATATTTATGCTCAAAAATGTCAGAAAATCGTCCAATCCCAACCCCTGCCCTCCCTGACTTTCATTCGAAACCTATGAACATAGATGAACCAGTCCAACAATTGCCTGGTCATTCGTTCCTTCAAACTCTTCTACAAAAAAATGGCACCACTTTGCCTATAATCCAAATGAACCCTACCCACATAGACATGACACAAGAAGAAGATATCCCAACAAATACTACTGAAAATTTTATCCCACTATCTACAGAAGAAAAAGAGAGACTCTACTCTCTAGGGAAACACTCCATAATTATTAAAGTTTTTGGGAGGAAAGTGAATCACCTCACCTTAAAGCAGAAGCTACAACATATGTGGAAGCCCAGTGAACCCATAAATCTTATTGACCTGGGAAATGAGTTCTTTCTTATAAAGTTCCAAAGGTAAGAAAACACGAATAAGACTCTTCATGAAGGGCCATGATTTATACTAGGACATTTTCTCTCTGCTAGGCGGTGGGAACCAAGGTTCCTAGCTTCAAAGGCAAAGCTTACGTACACAGCCATATGGTCACGCTTACCGGAATTACATACAGAATTCTACGACACACACATCCTTCAGCAAGTAGGTAATAAAATAGGCAAATTGCTCAAAATCGATACATGTACATCCTCTACATTAAGGGGTCGTTATGATAGAATTTTCATTGAAGTAACCCTTGAAATACCCTTAAAATCTCATATATTTATTGGCCATCACTGACAACAAATACTCTACGAAGGTCTAAACATGCTATACGTTTGTTGCGGATGAATATGCCATATGTCCTCATAATTCCCTCTCCATAACAGTCTCCACACTACACCATCATCATCAACCCATAATTCCCTTCCTAATCAAGCAACTACAAAGGACATGTCACCTAGGAAGGAATGGAAGACAGTTGAGTTTCCAAAGAGGCAAACAAAACCTCATAGGAGATCAACATACCAAGTTCTCAACAAGCAAGCTGGTCATATCTCAACTTCATCAGCTACCCAAATGGATTTTACACATTCTCAAACACCACAGGAAGACAACTCCAACAAAGGTACGCACTCAAACTTTCCTACTGCAGTTACTACAGCACTACGTGACAAGCTTTCAAAAACACTTACTCCTAATCATATTTTAACTATTAAAAATCATTTTGAATTATTAAATTGCTCTAATGATATAGTTTCCACAACCCCATCTACACTGCCTAACCAACAGGCCACAGGCCCAAGTGGGCAAGTTATGGACCAAAACTCATTAAGAAATAGGGAACACGAGTCACCACAAAACCCTACAGATTTACCCGACCCACAACCCACTTCCCACACTAATCATAACCCTACTTCACTAACACCTAGGCTAAACAGTAACCCCCTTGCCACTGAGGAACCTTCCCCTCCTTCCACGTCACCTTCACCTCCCCTCTCATCCAATCACACAACACCTTGCATGCAAATCACCAAACCTATCCTTAGCCAACAAGGAATCCTTATTATACATCATGATAATTCTCCCACTCTTTCACAGCCCATCACCCCAACGAATCCTACTGCCCAATCCAGCCCCATGCAAAACCCCAACCCCACTCCAGCCCACCTGCCCAGCCCAACCCATACGCCAACTCAACTCCTCACAACACTCAACCGCCTCCCTCACCCAGTGATCAAACTCATATAACCACTTCTCAATCATTAACACTCCCATTTCTCCATCCAATTACTCCTAATATATCAACCTCAAAAAGCCATGCAACGACATCAAAATCCTCCCTTCCCTCTGAGGACCCAACCTCACAGGCCAACTCTCCTCCCATATCGACCTCTCAACCTCCACTTTCTCCACCCTCAAACCATGTCAAACAACACACACACCTCCACCACCAATGTACCCTGTGATCTACACCTCACAGGACCCAAATCCTTACCAACCTCCTCAATCATGGCTAGATATGGGGCTTCAAAACCATGTCCTGACGTTCTCCATAATAGTCAAAAACTAGGAGGTCATAATACGTCTACAAAATCGCCAAGACCTCGCTCAAATAATCACATAGGGGATTACAACAGTAGTGCAATTCTATGGCCAGTACAACTGGACAACCTCCCCCATGCAGACCACCACCTCATAGTGGGATCCTTATCCTTAATACCAGCCTCCCTACCCGCCCCTACATTATGCAACCCTACCTTTCTATCCCCCAACTCAATCACCGATCCCTTGGATACACGAACACATTCACATACTACACACTCCTTCCCCATCCTCCTCAATGATTCCACAACCACCAAGCGCAGGCGATCAAGAACTACTAACTTAGCAGGAAATGGAAGCACTGATGGAGGAAACAAGGGAACACGCACATAGCCGGTATGGCTGGGAGCATGCCATATCTCCGTCCTCAAAGAGCAATATGAAATAAAAATGGTGCTCAACTGTCCACCATTGGTAACCAAATGCCTAATCAAGTTGAGGCCCCTCGTCAATATAGAGGCAGGAAAGTTCACAGTAGTGATCACGCCAACACTACATCAACTTCCACAGGAGGTAAGTCCACTGACTCCACTTCCGGAGGACCAGCACACTGCCCCTCCACATCCACACTCACACAATAAATCAATGAATTTTTTAATTTGGAACTGTAGGGGTGCACATTCACCTGACTTTCGTAGGAATTTTAGATCAATGATTAATTACTATCGGCCCTCACTAGTAGTACTTTTAGAAACCCACGCAGGGTATTACCAGCACATCAAAGAAGATTTCGACTTCTCCCATTTCTCACATGCCCCAGCTGAAGGCCAATCAGGAGGAATTGGAGTGTTTTGGAATGAAAATGTCGTGCATGTTACTGAACTTGTAGTTACTAATCAAGAAGTCCATTGTATGGTAAAGGTACGTCCCCATGGCAAACCTTTTTTATTCACAGCAATTTATGCTAGCAATAATTTGTCATATAGAAAAATTTATGGCAAAAAGCTCATGCACATAGCGGACACTTATCAGGGTCCTTGGCTAGTCGGAGGAGACTTTAATGAAATTTTATACTCTAATAAAAAATTTGGGGGATGTTCACAAAATAATAGTAGAGCTGACCTATTACTACACTGTTTTAATTATTGTAATTTAATAGACTTAGGATTTAAGGGTAGCAAATACACTTGGACAAATAAAAGAAAAAATGGGGCACTAATTCTTGAAAGATTTGATAGAATAGTAGCCAATTATGATTGGTTGAATTTATATCCGGAAGCACACATACATCATTTACCTAGAACCCATTCCGACCATTGTCCTCTTTTGCTAACCCTTAACACAAACTTCACAAAAAAATGACCTATATCGACTTGAAACAATGTGGCTCTCACACCATGAATTCCCTTTACTCACTAATCAAGTGTGGAAAAATGACCCCCCCTCTTTTAAAGGCTATAGAGGATTTTACAGAGCTAGTAAAACATTGGAATACTCAATCTTTTGGAAATATTTTCCACAAAAAACAAAATTTACAAGAACGACTAGAAGGTATTCAAAAATCACCCCACTATCCAACAAGTAACTTTCTACAGTCTCTAGAACATGACCTCTTATCTCAATACAATCACCTCTTATACTAGAAGAGGATTTTTGGAAACTTAAATCGCGTGTAGATTGGCTAAACCAAGGGGATGCCAACACACATTTTTTCCATTTATCAACTATTAAAAGAAGGCGTCGTAATAGAATCCTCGCATTAAAAGATCCAGCAGGTAATTGGATCTCTGACATTAAACAATTGCAAGACCTAGTTCTTAATTATTACCACAATCTATATACAACTTCACATACCAACTCTACAAATTACTATACTATTGCACCTCACAAGGCTCTATCGTATGAGGCAGCAAACTCAATTTCGAACACACTAATTTAGAAAGAAATATTTGAAGCAGTCACATATTTCCAACCTCTCAAATCTCCAGTCCTGGACGGGCTTCATCCTCTATTTTATCAGAAATTTTGGCCACAATTGAAACTTCCCTAATCACCCTTTGTAATCAAGTTTTCGACCAGGGCCATATTCCCATTGAATTAAACAAACATATATTTGCCTGATTCCGAAAATAAAGACACCTACAACCATCTCCCACTTCAAGCCAATTAGCTTATGTAACACCCTTTACAAAATTATTTTTAAGATCATAGTCAACAGAATCAAACCCTTCCTACAAAAAATTATCAACCCAACCCAATCTGCTTTCCAAAAAGAGCGTAGAGCACCAGACAATGCTATCATCGTTCAAGAACTATAACACTCTTTTAAAACTTCCAAAACAAAATGACCTAGCATGCTCCTTAAACTTGATCTTGAAAAAGCCTTTGATAAGTTAGAATGGAGCTTTATCAAACAATCACTATTTTTTTTTCAATTTTCCACCTAATTTAATAAAAATTATCATGTCATGTATCACCACTACCACTACTTCTATCCTCTTTAATGGCTCACCTACAAAATTCTTTTCACCAACTACTAAGGCGACCCCTTATCTCCGTACATTTTTATTATCTGTATGGAAATGCTATCTAGACAAATCAATAACGCAGTTGATTATAATCTTTGGAAGTCTTTATCATTAAACGCAAAGGGACCACAAATATCTCACATATTCTTTGTCGACGACATTATTCTAGCTTCAAAAATCACAACTAACAGTGTCCATACAATTATTGACCTGTTGAATAATTTCACAGCCCAATCCGTGCAAAAAATCGATTTTGAAAAATCTAAAATCTTCTTCCCGAAATACTGCAGCAATCCTAACAAAGATTACATTTTATCCTACTTTAACATGCAGGAAGGTAATATGTTTGGCAAATATTTAAGGCTCCCTCTTTTCACTGGTAAACCTACTAAATGTGATTATCAATACCTAATTGACAACTTTAAAATCAAATTAGTGGGTTGGAAAACCAATCACCTAACGCTAGTAGGCCGGGCTACACTAATAAAAGAAATCTTAAATATTATCCCCAACCACATAATGTAAATATTGTGTCTCCCTACCTATATAATCAAGCGATTAGAAACTTATCAAAAACAATTTTATGGGGGATAACTTCCCAAAATGGAGGCTTCATCTAATAAATTGGCAAACTATTACTAAAACTAAGGACCAAGGAGGACTGGGGATCCAACGACTTCATCCTAAAAATGATGCACTATTAGCTAGCACATCATGGAGGCTTTTTCACAGTACTCACACCCCTTGGGCCTCCTTATTACTCAATAAGTACATAACAAATAATCGCTTACCCACAAAACGTACCTCTACTTTATGGAGGCATATAATGCATGGGTGGAAAACATGCCAAAATGGCCTTCAATGGCAAGTAACAAAAGGTAATCATGTAAATTTCTGGAAAGACAATTGGCTTGCACCAAACCTCACCGTACGCAGTACTATTGAGGTTCCCCTACAAAAAAAATGAGCTCCAATTAACAGTAGCCCATGGACTGCAATTCAATAACAACCCAACTACTACACTCTCAATCCAACTACCTTATCCAATTCAGAATTTAATTAATAATTCTCATATTCCCATGTATGGTATAACCCCAGACCATATAATATGGGGTTTAACACCAATGGGTGAATTCTTTGTTAGTTCTTGCTATGCTGCAATTACTAAACCACCCCATCCAATTCCCAATAAAGGTTGGCTCTGGAAACTAAAAACTCTTCCAAAAATCAAATACTTCTTATGGCTAATAAGCCATAATAGGCTACCCACAAGAGTCTACCTTTATTCACTAGGCATTACCACTTCAAACATGTGCACAATATGCAACCTAGGGATATAAACAATCCCTCATATACTCTTCTATTGTGTGCATGCACAAATCATTTGGGCTGACCTTAGGTTAACACACATTATTCATCCCCTACCCCTTCATGGCACTAGCAACCACATTTGGCTTAAATAGCTACTTTGTCACCAAGGCTGCTCCTACCACAAAGGAATTCCCTTGCCCCATTTAGTTCCATTATTTTATGGCATCTCTGGAATGTACGCAATAAAAACTGCTTTGAAAATACTTCTACAAACACAATAATGCAGCTGACAACTGAACACCTTTATTTAACAAATCCAGCCCCCAACAAACTGAACCATAAGCATAGATACACAAAAGCAGCTCTCCTTGCACGGGGAACTTTTTATTTGAACACTGATGGGGCTCTTAATTTACAAAACCTAACAACAGGCTTTGGGGGAGTAATTAGAAACCAGAAGGGAGAATGAGTAATGGGTTATGCGGGCCACTATCCATCCACTACAATAGTAGAAATAGAACTCATGGCACTATTTCGTGGCCTACAAATAGCATTACAGCATCAGCTAACGCCATTACATATTCAGATGGATGCTCTATAGGTAATACATTTATTAAACACGCATACAAAACGTCACTCCTCTTTATTAAATGACTGCAGATTCCTGATTCGGCAGATGAATAGTCCAACAATAAGCCATATTTATAGGGAGCATAACGTGGTAGCAGATGGCCTAGCACGCTTTGGTACGGCACTATCAGGGAGAAACATCACTTTTTTGAGTCACCCTCCACCTTTTCTCGTCCAGAAGCTCCACCAGGATCAACAACTCAACATCTCCATGTAAGGGACGTGCAACTTTTTGGAAGTGCAATCCCACATGCACTATTTTTGCCAGGCATCTGATAGGCCCTCATCTAGTAATCTAAGCAGTAGCAGTAACCTTTGTATTTTTTATGTAACTTTGTTAAATGGTACTACTAATCAAGCGTCTAGCAGAAATAACATAGGTTTACGTCCACATAACTCTTTTTGTAAGGATGCCAATGAGAACCTACTCCCTGTAAACAGTGTTTAATTTATAATTATAATCTTTTAAACCAAAAAAAAATAACTGAATTGCAGGGAAAATTATAGCTCTATTTATCAACTTCCTTAAACGCTTGAACTCTTTCCATTCTGGGAGATTTCTTCAAGTTTTCATTTTTTTAGTTTTATATTAATCTTTTTTCTTGGTTGAACAATTTTAGATTAATCATTCTTGTTTTAAGTTAATCATGCAACCATTCCTGAAAAATTATTACCCTAGCTGCAATCTCCCTCTCACTACTGGTAACTCTAATCCCACACATGCCAGTGGCTTTTTAAATATACAACCAATACAAAATTCCAAGAATCCCTTCAAATCTAAGGAGAAGAAACAGACTCATCCAAATTCTAAGACAACATAGAGCTCAAAATATGAAAAACCTACCTCCCTTCCCCCCTACAAGTGGAGAATCCACAAATTGTTTATGTCCAACCTTCACAGGCCCAGGATTATCAACCTCTTTCGTGGATGGAAATGAGCCTAATGGGACATGCAGTCTCGTTCAACCTCCAAATCAATGGTCAAGAGACGATAGTTATTTTTCAAAACACTCAATACTTAGCACAGTTGATAACCAAGGGGATGAGGCTTGCAATGAGCAACTACTTAAATCAGGTATGGCTAAACAATATCTGACACCCATTGGCACCATCACTGAACCCACACTTGGTGCATGCAATGAGAATCAGTGGAACATTCCACCACACTTCAATCCCATACATCCTTAGAATATACTCCTGGACATGCCCTTCTTTCCATCAGAGATGCTATCCTAACTGAACCCTATCTTCATGCCATGAGAGAACACACAACAAACTCAGGAACAACCAACAACTCCAGTATGTCAACAACCATCACCACCCTACCCCAAGGCAATGTAGGAACCAAAACTCGAAGAAGAAACCATGGAGGAAATAGGAGAACCCCTCAACCTAGGCTTGGAACAGATTCTGGAATTCTCAAATCTAGACGGGGTAAAAGTGTATCTCTTCACGGAGATGCAAGAGAAGAGGCATGTACTCAACTGCCCTCTAGCACTGTACAAGTGCTCGATGGATATCAGGCTACCCCAGGATCCAATGGTGGGCAAAAGAGCCATGATCCTAGTTCCATCACTAAGAAGGAACCCTGTCTTTCTAGAGGAAGTGAGGGAGAATGGGAACCCAAAAAACATGAACCTAAACCAATCCATGAAACGTCCAACTAACTTCATTAACTGGAATATAAGGGGTGGGAATAATAACAACTTTAGGAGAAATTTTTGGGAGATGGTAGACACTCATAGCCCTTGCATGGTGACATTATTGGATACTATGGCGGTAAACCATGCTCAAATGCTTCATGATTTTGATTTCTCGGAGATGATAGAAGTGTCAGCATAAGGACAATCAGGCGGCATGGTGGTAATGTGGAACCATGAAGTAGTTACTGTTCATAATTTCATCAGTAGAAACCAAGAAATACATGCAACAATAGAGGTACTCCCTATTCGTAAAACTTGGTTGTTTTATTCTATATATGCTAGTAATCATAATTATAATAGGATTATTATGTGGGAAAACCTAAAAAATATTTATAAACAATATAAAAGTATGTGGATGGTAAGAGGAGATTTTAATAATATTATGGGATCAAATAAAAAATTTGGAGGGAGACCTATAAATAATAATAGAGCTAACTTCCTATGGTCAAAAAATAATAATTGTAACCTAATGGATATTGGCTATAAAGGTTGCAAATAT
Organism: Nicotiana paniculata; assembly: GCA_005239505.1. NCBI lineage: Eukaryota > Viridiplantae > Streptophyta > Magnoliopsida > Solanales > Solanaceae > Nicotiana > Nicotiana paniculata. The sequence continues at coordinate 42,032 of ML314460.1, read as the reverse complement.
ACGTGGTTAAATCATAGACAAAGAAAAAAAAGGCCAGATTATGGAAAGACTAGATAAATTTTTAGAAAATGAAGAATGGATAGAATTATCTCCAAGTTGTTCAGTAATTCATCTTCCTAAGACATATTCTAACCATAATACAATTTTAGTTGAGTTAATTCCTATAAATAGACAAGGCCATAAACAAGCTTTCTGATTAAAAACTTCTTGGTGTAAGAATCCAGAGTTCAAAACACTTGTTAAAAATAATTGGTATGGAGTAGACTATTATAGTGCCGGTAAAAACTTTGTGGATAGTGTTAAGCCTTAAAAATATAAGACTTTGGATATATAATGGGGAAGACAAGGAAAATTCTAGCAAGACTTCAAGGAATTCAAAAATCTAGTAACTATACTCATATCGACTTCCTTCAGACATTAGAATATAATCTAAAAATGATTACAAAGACATCCTTAAAATAGAGGAGGATTACTGAAAAATGATATCAAGGATAATGTGGCTTAATGAAGGAGATGCTAACACTAAATTTTTTCACATATCAGCATCAAATAGAAGAAGAAGAAATAAAATCACTTACTTTAAATATGATGCTGAAAATTAGCTTAATGAACACCACTTTATCATGTCACATATTTTAAATTACTTTATTGATATTTTTAAAATCTCTCACTCTTCTACAAATTGAAATAGTATAGTAACAATTCATCCTAGTCATCATAAATTATACCTACCTAATTTAAACAGTCCTCTATTGGATAGTGAACTCAAGAGGGCAATTTTTCATTTAAACCTTTCAAAACCCAGGGGCTAGATGGCCTCCACCCTTATTTCTTCCAAAAAATATTGGAACATCATAGGGCAATCTGTCAAGAATCTCTGTCATGATATTTTTAAAATCAAGAAATTCCTAGAGACATAAACAAAACCTACCTTTGTCTTATCCCAAAATTGCCCAATTCCACCAACATAAAAAACTTTAGACCTATTGGCCTTTTGTAATACTATCTACAAAAATAATTACTAAAATTCTTGCAAACAGTCTCAAACTCTTCCTAGAGCAAATTATTAGTCCTTTCTAGACTAGTTTCATGAAACATAGAAGAGCCTCAGATAATGCAATCATTATTCAGAAACTAGTTTCCAACCTAAAAAAAATAGAAGGTAAAAAAGGCCATATGATCTTGAAGATTGATCTCGAAAAGACTTTTGATCGTTTAGAAAGGTCTTTTGTATACCTCACTCTTAGATACATTAATTTCCCTCCCAAAATTTTCAAACTATTATTGAATTGTATTAGAACCAACTCTATAACAATACTAGTTAATGGTTTTATCACAAAATTCTTCGAACCAAGTCAAGGGATAAGGCAGGGTGATCGTATATCACCTCTTATTTTTATCCAATGTATGAAAATGTTGTCTAGGTATATTAATTACCAAATAGATATTCGTAAATGGGATCCTATCACTATAGGAAGAAAAATCCCAAATTTTTCTCACCTGTTTTTTGTAGATGACCTGACATTAATAGCTAAAGCAAATAACAAATCATGCCAAGACATTAAAACATGTCTAGATTACTTTTGTAATCAATCAAGACAAAGCATAAACGCTACAAAATTAAAAATTCTTTTTCAAAATTTGCTTGCCTCACACGATTGATGATATTACGAACAATCTTGGTGTAAAGAAGAGTGAGACTTTTGGTACCTACTAGGATTCCCAATATTAAATAAAAATCAAAGACCGGATAATTATCAATTCATAATTGACAAAATAAGGGCAAAACTAGCTTCATGAAAAATGAAATTTATTAATATAGCGGGAAGAACAACACTAGCTCACTCGTGCCTAAGTTCAATACCAAAACACTATATGCAATATATCCTACTACCAAAAAAATCCTTAAATATATTGATAAAGTCCAAAATTTTATATGGGGCACTACCACTGGAAAGAAAAAAATTCGCCTAATAAAATAGTTAAATGTTTGCCAAGAAAAATCCAATGGGGGCCTAGACATTTGTAATGCTAGTGCAAAAAATATGTGCATCTTAGCTGGCCTAGTATAGAGACTTCTCACTAATGCTACGAGACCCTAGGCAAGACTTATTATCACCTCGTATGGTATTAGTACAACTAAGTACAATCATTCCTTCATTTGGAGAGGCATCCTAAAGGGGTGGGAGATTTGTTCAAAAGGTATTACATGGTCACCATACTACCAAACTAATATGAACATATGGCATGGTAATTGAATTCCTAATATAAAAAACCTTAGGAATTCGATTGAAGGCCCTCTCTCGATTAATGATCACTCTTTAAAAATTAGGGATGTCTATAATGATTATCAATGGGATTTCAGTAAATTTTCTATTAATCTCCCAAATGGCATCAAAGAAAGCATTTATAAGGTCAGAATTCGTACAAAAGGCTCACCTTGTAACATTCCTATATGGTCACTAACAATAAATGGGGTTTTTACTACAAAATCTTGCTATAACCTGATTGATGCCCCTTTAAAAAATCAACAGGAGTCTAAATGGATTTGGAAATTAAATTGTCCCAATAAGATAAAAAAATTTTATGGCAATGCCTTCACAATAAGATACCATGTAGATCATATCTAGCTAATATAAGTATTAACATTGGTCTTATGTGCCCTATTTGCAAAAGAAAAAAAGAAGAATCCATCACTCATATTATCTTTAATTACAAAACCACCAATCCTTTTTAGGAAAGTATGGGATGGTCAGACTTCTATAAATCAACGGGCGACCATTGGCTTCTTCAAATAACGAAATTTGACTGCATACTAAAGGATAATTATATTAATTGAAAGTTTTTTTTTCGTTTGCCCTCTGAAATATTTGGTTAAATAAGAATAGCAATAACCAAAACAACACTGACATCCCCAATAACATAGACCAAATAAAATAAAAAGAAATTGAATTCAAGCTCCTAACTGAAAATAGCCACAAACCTCTAAGGAAGACCACTATCAATATAAAATAGCATAAACCACCAAAAGGCTGGTACAAATTAAATATAGATGCTAGCTCAAGAACATTAATAAAAAAAGTGGCCTGAGAGGTGTATTCAGAAATACAAAAGGGAGTTGGAAGCTTTTACAACATCTACTCATGCAAATGGTTCACTTGAGGGAGAAATTAAGGCACTCCTAGTGGGTCTCCAAACAACACAAGAATGGAAAATGTTCCCACTGGATATTGAAACAGACTCCACGGAGGTAATCCACTCTATACAACATGGCAATAGACTATATGATGATATTGTTAATGAATGCAGATTGTTAATGCACCAGGAGAAGGAAGTGGTCCTCCGGCACGTCTTCCGGCAAGGAAATAATGTAGCACACCAACTGGCAAAGGAGGCTAATGCTCAAACAAGGAGGAAGAAATATTATGTACAACCTCCATCTTATGTTGAATCTCTTGTAAGAAATGATAAAAAATAACAATGTGTTTTTGTTCAATACTTAGCATATGATGCTTGCAATGTACTAGCAAGCTAGGTAATCAATGTATCCTAAGTAATATGGGGTATGAATGTGATGTACTAAACACTATGTAGCATTAATATAAATATTTCATGTTTGCTAAAAAAAAAAAAGCATTTCTCATGAAATAATATCATACACATCTTATACTAGCTTCTAAGATACGTGCGTTGCACGTGTATCCTATATCTTTACATACAAAAATTTTAAATGAAATAATTATTATCAAAAACTATATGTGATGATTAATATGAAACTTAAAGTAGAGAATTACAAGCTCAAAATGATGAATGATAAATGGCACGAATTAAAATGCTTCAATGTTTTGAAATGATTCAAAAACGTTAGTTCAAGGGGTTTTTGCTTCTAACTGTGCAAAATTATTAAATCTCAGTATGATTTAAGATTAGTGTTAGAAAATGATTCAAGAAATAAAAGAATAGGGGTATAAATATCAAAGAGCACATCCAATCCTTATGGCATAAACATAAAGCAAAAGAAAACATGAGACAACTCTATAGTAGTACAAATTTAAAAAAATAGTAAGAAAATTCAGAATAAATTGTTCCCTTTAAATTTATTCACCTTGCATGGTGAAAAAAAGGAATGGATCTATTGCTCGTCATTTTAAAAATTTGAACAGACTTACTCGAATCTCCTATTCGATTGAATCATTATGTTCCCTAACCTTCATCATACCACATTGCAGCTCGTTAACTAAATTTACCATGCTACATATTCATGATAATCAATAAATATAACAAATTCTTTTTTTGAGCAAACAGAAAATATATATTAAAGACTTAAATAGGGTTTGTTACATCACAACCTAAGTTTATGCCACTTAGAGCACATTGATTACCTAAGCTTGCTAAGGAGTTGCAAGCATCCATAGATAAGTTTTTAACAAAAATTAAAGGATTGTCTTTATCCACTATTACATAATTTTCGATATTGTTTGGTGGTAATACAAAAATTGATTTTTCTTTGCTTCTTCTAGTACTTCCCAGCTTGGCCATGGAGTGTGCTACCCTGTTACCTTCTCTAAAGCGAGGGTCACCTTCCCTTGGTGCATTAACGACCCGCAAAATTTTACAAGACCATAAAATATTTATTACCATTGTGAATTGCTTTGTATTGCGTCAACACAATCTGTCTCTATCTTGAGTGGGAACAAATTCCATTCATGAATTGTTTTTAACCTTCTTTGATTTTGCTTTTAATTCTGCTTCCAAAGATCCCCTATAATTTGTGAGCTTTGGGAAGCCTACAATCCAGTGGCCTTCTGCATTGCGTAGAACTCCTCCAACACTGCTTTTTTTTTTGTGTAACTTGCATCCACGTTCACCTTGTACCACCCTTTAGGTGGTTTTAGCCAACGAACTTTGATTTGGATCTTTTCAACGGGCAATGGGTTATGATTTGTGAGTAACCTATAGTCTAAAGCTTGTTGAAAGATATTATTAGTATTTATGGGTTTGGATGTATTATTTTGGTTATTGTTGTTACGATTGATCCAAATCCCCCGTAAGGCAAAGGGTAGAAAGTAATTCCAATTGATCATGTTATAGTTTATGATAACAGACATGTTCCTAAGTTGTATAAGCAGTGTTCGCCAAAGTGCTCACTTATGGTCACCCCACTATGTTGTTCCAAAAGGGTTTGGTCACTATGCATTCCAGAAATATGTGAGTAATAGAATCCACAATTTTCATGTTGCATATTGGGCAGGATCTATGTTGATCCCGATCCGAGAAAGGTATTTTCTGCATGGCAACCTATTATAGAGGCATTGCCACATAAAAAATTTAATTTTGTTGGGACAAGATAGTAACCAAATTCAGTTAAACTCTTCATGTGGCTGTGATTGTGATTCAATTAAGGAGTAACAACTTTTGGTAGTAAAAATACCTTTTGAACATAGGTACTAAATAGAGATGTCATTTATGAGCCTTTTTTTACGAATTTTTTGATGAAGTTCATTTGGCATGTGCATGGACAATTTTGAGAGATCCCAATTACTGTCTAAATAGATATGTTTTATTTTTAGGTTGTATTGGGTGGGTGATAGAGTACCATGTACTAAACTCCTTAGGTTCTATGAATTTGGGATACATTTGAGGTCCCATATGTTAATGTTTGAGTTTAAATGAGGTGACCAAATGATTCCTTTGGAACATACCTCCCAACCTTTCCTAATAGCATTCCAAATGAATGTTTGGTTAGTTTTGGTGCATCCTCCTCCGTATTTAGTGATAATCATTTTTGCCCATGGAGTGGTGGCATGGGTGAGGATCTCCAGGCTAAACTAGCTAGGTTAGTCAAGTTTTTTTATTATGCATTGTGCAGTCCCAACCCCCCTGATGATTTTGATTTGCAAATCTTTGACCAACTAATTAAGTGCAGTTTCTTTTTAATCTCACTCAAACCCCAAATAAAGTCTCTCTAGATTTTATCAATTTTGTTACAAGTTTTATTCGGGAGAAGGTTGTACTGCATATAGTAGTTAGGGATAGAGTTTAGACAGGAGTGCGCTAGAGTCATTCTACCCGCCATATTGATGAATCTCAACTTTCAAGTAGCCAATTTTGTTTTCATTTTATCAATGATAAAGTTATAGTCCGCTAGCCTTGGATTTTTATTTAGGATTGGAAACCCTAAGTAATTCCCAAAACTTTCACCTTTTTTAAAACCTAATGGTTTGTAATTGAATTAATGGTTGTGGTATTGTAGTTATGGGATAATAGTATTTTTGATGTAGCATGGTTGATACTTTGGCCACTGAGGGAACAAAAAGTATCTAATCCTAATTTTATGGCATGACATGATTTCTTATTAGCCTCTTCCATTAAGGTTAAGTCGTCTGCAAAAAAAAAGATGCGAAAAACTTGTATGTGTTCTTCCTATGGTAATAGGATCCCATTGACAGGTATCCACTTGGTTTGTAATATACCTAGAAAATATTTCGAGGCATAGAATGAGGATGTATGGAGATAAAGGATCTCATTGCCTGATTTCTCTACTAGGTTCGAAAAAAGTAGTGGTAGAGCCATTCACTAGGACTGGTATAGAACTAGTAGAGATACAACCAAGTAAAAGTTTGGAAAATTTAGGAGGGAACTTGAAAAAATTAAGGGTATGGTAGACAAAAGACTATTCAATACGGTCAAAAACCTTTTCCAAGTCAATTTTGATCAACATATGGCCCTTTTTCCCTTATTTTTTCTAAGATTACTCACCAATTCTTGTATAATAATCTCATTGTCGGATGCTCTTCTATTCTTCATAAAGCTAGTTTGGAAAGGGCTGATTATGTTTTCTAAAAAGGGTTTTAGGCGATTTGCTAATATTTTAGTAATAGTCTTGTAGATAGTATTACACAGGCCAATCGGTCGAAATTTTTTTACATGGTTTGCATTGTGAAGTTTTAGAATCAGACAAAGGTATATTTTGTTGAATTTCTTAGGGATTACTTGATTATTAAAAATATCATGATAGTACTTTGTAACCGATTGACCAATGATGTGCCAATATCTTTGATAAAAAAAGGGGTGAAAGCCATCCGAGCCTTAAAAGGGTTGAATGAAAAAATGGTATTTTTTATTTCAATATCCAATAGAGGATCATCAAGAGAGTTCAGGTCAACTTTCCTAAGATTTGAGGGGTTAGTCCCTAAAGCTTTCTGGTTAGTACTAGTATGAGTGGTTGTGAAAATGTCCCTGAAGTAATTGGAGACATGGGGCATGATTAATTCATGGTCATTTATCCAATTTCCTTCCCCATCCTTGAAATAATTTACTTTGTTCCTTCTTCTTCTATTAGAGGCCGTTATGTGAAAGAATTTTGTGTTTGCGTCTCCGTCATTTAGCCATGCGACCCTCGACCTTAATTTCAAATAATCTTCTTCTATCCTAAGGATGTCATTGTACTCCTTATTAAGATATATTTACAGGGATTGGAGAGAGTTATTAGTAGGGTAATTTGTAGAATTTTGGATGCCTTGGAGCCTAGCTACTAATTTCCTTTTTTTTACCCATAATATCACCAAAGGTTATATGTTTCCAGCTTTTAACACCCTCTAAGAAAGAGTTACTGGATATAATATAGTCATTTTCAGTCCAGTGTGACCTAACTAGGCTAGGAAAATCTAGGTGTTTACACCAGAAGGTTTCTAGCCAGAAAGGTTGGACATGTTTATGCCTATTTCTTGGTATTAATTCTATCATAATAGGGTTATTATTGGAGTGTGTCTTAGGTAGGTGAATTGCTGAGTAATTAGGGAATAGGTCACACCATTTCTCATTACCTAGAGCTTTGTCCAATCTTTCCATAATTAGACCCTTATTTTTGTGTCTATGGTTTGACCAAGTATACTTACATCCTTTATAGCCTAAGTCCAAGAGTCTACAATTATCAATTTTTTAAAATAAAAAGTCTGCCCTAGTACTGTTCATTGGTCTACCTCTAAATTTTTCATGTGACCCTAGGATATCATTAAAATCTCCACCTATCAACCAAGGTCCATCAAAATTAATAGCAATGTTTTTTTAGGTTATCCCACATAATATTTCTACATTGATAGTTAGTGTTAGTATAAATACACGAAAATAGCCAAGTTTTTTGAATAGGTCTTACCTGAATTGTTGCATGGATTTCATGGTTCCTATGGATGAAGTTGTGCACTGTGACTACATCATGTTTCCACATCACGACTATACCACCAGATTGTCCCTCCACTGGGACTTCTATTAACTCAGTCAAACCAAAATCATCTAGCTACTGCTCATGATCGACCATCCTAGTTTCAAGAAGTGTTACCATACAAGGTCTATGAGTGTCAATTATCTCCCTAAAATTCCTTCTAAACTTTTCATTGTTACCCCCATGGATGTTCCACACTATAATATTAGTTGGTCGATTCATTGATTGATTTATGCTTGGGTTCTGTGGGTCTCCATTCTCCCTTACTCCTCCCAGAAAGATGGGATTCCTCCTTAGAGAAGGCACCTATATCATCGGTATGTTTCCCACACTTGGGCTTTGTTGTGGCCTGATGTCCATCGAGCATATGTAAAGTTCTAGGGGACAATTGAGCACGTGCCTCTTTTCCTGCCTCTCCATAAAGATATATACCTTTACCCCGTCTAGGTTTGAGAAGTCTATGACTTGTTCTGAGCTTAGGTTGAAAGGACCTTAGACCTCTTCTTCCATTTCAGCTGCCTCTAGGTTCTGCTCCTGGGTATATTTGGCTCCTACATAGCTTGAGGTGGGGATAGTGGTGCATGGGGTACCTCATGATTCACCCTCTGTTCCTGTTCCTGACCCTGCTGAGTGGTGTCCCATGGAAGGAATATTGGATTCATGACTGTTAGGATGTCCGGTGGGAAGAACGGAAGATTTGGGAGTAGATTTTGTTGCTGAATTAGGTTGAAGTGAGGGGGCATGTGCCATTCGTCCCTCATTGCATGGACAAAATTTGGATTCAAAGATTGAGCCAGTGGTTGAAGGATGTTGTTCAACCAGGATTGGTTCCAATAATTGCTCATGGAAATCCTCATGCCCTCCGTCACAAGTTGTGCTAGGTATTGTGTGTTTTGTAGAATCACTATGATGTCCTCCCCATATACTTGGATGTTGAAAGAGACGGCATGGCCCATGAGTCCCATTTCCATCCAAGATAATGGTTGGTAGTTCTGAGGTTGGGGAGGTTGGACAAATATTATCTATGGGGCTAGTGTTTGAGGAGGTGGGGCTTGTTGGTTTTCCATTGGGAGGACTCTTTGTTGTCAAAGTATTTGAATAACTCTGTGCCTTATTCTCAGAGAGTATGGAATTATTGGCATCTTGTGAAGGCAGAGTAGTATTTTTTGGAGGAGTGGAGTGTCGAAGGGTAAGTGCTTCTGATGGTGGTATTAGATTTGTGGTAGGGGTAATGATTAGGAGATCTTCTTACATATAGTCGGAGTGGTCAGTTAAGATACATATAGGTTCATTTTGAGATGTAGTGGTATCTTTGCGTATGTGCTTGGGTAGGACATTTGTCTTGTGTTTGAGTCAGTTGTGGACAATTGTCTGACATGCTTAGGGGTGTTTCTAATTGCAGGATTTTTAGGAAGCTTTTGAGTGTTTAATTTTGTTTTAGTAGTGAGTGGATTAACTTCACTTAATAGGTCCATTTCTTTCCGTGTGAGATTACTTCTAAGAGTAGGGTTAATGATGATGTTAGTCCCCTCTAATTTCATGTCACAATGAGTGGATTAACTTCACTTAATAGGTCCATTTCTTTCCGTGTGAGATTATTTCTAAGAGTAGGGTTAATGATGATGTTAGTCCCCTCTAATTTCATGTCACAAATATCGTGGTTATTTGGGTTGGACACGCCGATGGCCATGTTAGCAGTTGTCCACGTGTGGCTGTGCATGACACTTTTTATTTTAGTTTTTATTTTCAATTGTTTTATTATCCTCCCAAACCATTTTCTCATGTTCAAGGGTGGTAAAGTGGTTTTGAACCGGAATTGTGGTATTGTTTTGTATTAGCCTTTTAGGAATTATTTCTTCTTTGAGGTATTGTGAATTTGTGGAGTCCTTAGGTTTGTATTGGAGATTTACCCCTAATTTTCAATCCAAGGCACTAATTAAATGATGAAAATAATGATATATTTGTGTAATTTAACCAAAATTGAGTTAGAATCACTTACCCCAATCACACCCTTGAAAATCTCTCCATGAATCGCCTCAATCCGAGCTCCCAAAATCAAATTGTGAAATTTTACTCTAACCCTCATTTTTTAAATATTTTAGTTTACCCAGATGTCCTTTTTTGCGATCGCAGGAAATGCTTCGCGATCACGAAGCCCAAATCCTAAGCTGCCAAACTTTACCCTACGCGAACAGAGATAAGCCCACGCGAACAGACCATTTAGACGCTTGAAGATATGTTGCGTGCTTGTGTTCATGACTTCAAAGGTAGCTAGGATGGTCATTTGTTGCTCGTAGAACTTGCCTACAAAAACAGTTATCATGCTAGCATTCATATGGCACTGTTTGAGGCTTTATATGATAGGAGATATAGATCTCCCATTAGGTGGTTCGAGATTGGGGAAGCGTTGTTGATAGGGCCAGATTTCATGCATCAGGCTATGGAGAAGGTAAAGATCATTAAGGAACGGTTGAAAACTGCCTAGAGTCGTCACAAGTCCTATTCGGATGTTCATCGTAGGGATTTTGTCAAGTCCCAAAACCGAGGGACGAGACCGGCGCCCAACCGGATGAACCCAGTCAAGGGAATCTGAATTTGCCTTTCCTACCGTCGCATTTCCCCGTGTTCAAAATGTACATGATATAAGTGAAACAACAAAATAGAATAAAGCATGTGGTTACCATATAAATCCGTTTCTTCTTTTAACATTTTCAACATTAGATATTACCAAGACATACATACTAAGTAGAACATTCCCGATGCGGGACCACGGTTACGAGTAAGTACAACAACTACCCAAAATATGTTTACAACCCACATAGTGTCTATGGAGCCTTTAAGAGTACGGAGAAGGATACATAGACGTGCCGGTAACAAGGCCCCGGCAAAAGGGACGTTAGTACCACTAACAGCGATCAGCGCTACCAGCTACAGAACCACCTACATCCATTTAAAAGATGTAGCGTCCCCGGCAAAAGGGACGTTAGTACCATTGAATAGCACTAGTTTGTATGAACAAACCTACTCCAGATAGGATAAACATCAACAATCAACACAAATAGAGGCATCAGATAACAATAAACCGAGGCAAGGAAAAACACAAACAAGAGTTACCACAACCCTCATTGTTATTGTTATTATTACTGATCCACCGTGTCATTGTCACACGGAGTCCGATCTCTGCCCGATCGGCTAATCCATCCTAGGTGAGGTCCGAATTTCAATCACATCACATATAACCATCGTGGCTTGTTCTCAGGGAGTGCGATCTCTGCCCGAATCGGCTAGGCTAACACCGTGGCTTGTGCACAGAACACAGAGCCCGATCTCTGCCCGATCGTCTAGGCCATCTCAATTGTAAACAGTGAGGACAATAATCATCATCAAATCATAATCATACCACAATATCATGTTATCTATGTGTACGACATGGAGTCCGATCCCAGCCAGACCGGATAAGACTTCTCACCCTTAGGACATTCTCCTGGTACAATTATGGGTGTTTTAGATCACTTACATTAATTTTAACCTTTTTGATCCCCAACACATATTGTTCTTTGGCTCGTCTTTCATATCATTAGAATCCTTTGATTCACCTTTCTCAACAATTCTTCCTTTAATCCATATTCCATAACCATCCCTTCCATTAATTCATGTTTCACAACAATTCAACCTCATGTTTCGCATTTCACATCATTACCGTCTCTTCACCCATATTTCATATCATAGCAACTTTTGATTCATATTTTGTAATATTCTAGTCTTTCATAATTACCACACCCATCATATGCAATGATCACACACATAGTAGAAGAAGGAATAAAATGATCACAACTCATATACTCAAGTAGCACAACGATATGGTATTAGCATGGAATGACATAGAAGCAAAGATTCCTCAATTAGGCACGTAAAACAAATAAATTCCATAGATATCTGACAAGAGAATCATACCCGGAAAGTGAGCACCATGGGTTTATCCCATGAGGATTAGAGTTAGCCATCATACCTTGAGTTGGAATTTCTCTATAATTTCTATCCAAAATCACCGGACCTTCTAACGCCTTCAATCTAATTTACAATGTGACACATTCAAACTTAGAGTTAGGAACCTTGGACTAATTTGGGCATTTTATCAACTACTATGTGGTCCTTTAGATTAACTAACCTCTTTTACTAGATTATGGAAGATTATTCATGTGATGACCCAAAAGGTCATCTTGTATAATTTTGAAAAAATTGTCTTCCGAGACCCTAAAAGCCTCCATTAATCTCACCTCAATGTGCGTGCTCAGATCGACCGCGTAGCGGGGAAGTTTTTATGTGGAAATGTGTTAAACTATTGAATTTACGATAATGAATGGAATAAAGTTGACTTTGGTCCACATTTTTGGTAAACGGATCCGGACCCATGATTTGACAGTTCCGGAAGGTCCGTGGGAAAATATGGGACTCGGGCGTATTCCCGGAATCGAATTCCGAGGTCCCAAGCCCGAGAAATGAATTTTTTAAGGAAAATTGTTTTCTGAAAATAAGAAAGACTTACGAAAATGAACTTTGATGTGAAATCTATGTTATTGGGCCCGTATTATGGTTCCGATGCCCGGAGCAGGTTTAATATGTGTTATGTGAGTTATCTGTAAAATTTGGAAAGAAACGGACTTGGTATGACGTGTTTCGGATCAAAATCGGAATAATTAAGGTTTAAGAAGTTTTAAGAAAATTCTATGAGTTTTGGAGTGAAATTCCTTGTTTTTGATGATATTTTGGTGATTTAAATGCACGAATAAGCCCGTAGGATGATTTGGGAGTCGTGTGTGTTTTTGGTTTTGAGCCCCGAGGGCTCGGGTGAGTTTCGGATAGGTAACAGAGTGCTTAAGTAGTGAAAAATCTGGTGTTCCTTAAGCTTTCTGGTGTCTGATGCTTTCATCAGTGCGATCGCGTAGTCTTCCCTACGATCGCATAGCCTTGGCGTGTGATGGGGTCTGATGCACTATGTGATCGCACTTGCTTCTCCGCGATTGCATAGTTTAATAGCTGGGTGGGGGTCGGGTAGTGTCCTCTCTGCGATCACATGTGTCCATCTGCGATTGCAGAAGTCTGGGGATGGTCCTTTCCGCGATCGCGACCTGCCTTTAGCGGCCGCGTAGTAGATTAGTCCTAAGCTCTTCGATCGCAGCCCTTTGTCTGCGATCGCAGAGAAAAATTTTGCCCTGTCGTTTTAAAACCCCAAAACAGAACATTCAATACGGGATTTTCATATTTTCAGCCTTCCCCTTCTTCTCCAACCCCCATTGATGATCCCAAGATAGATTCCCTCCATAACCACTTGGGTAAGTGATCTTAACTCCTAGTTATTCTGTTTTCCTTCATCAAACACTAGAATCTAGGCCTAAAATCCTAAAATCAAAGTAGAAATTAGGGATTTTGGGTAGAGTTAGGGTTTATGGGATTTTGGGTAATTCAACCTCAATTTGGGGTCGTATTTCAAAACAAATCATATATTTGAAATCGTGGGGGTATGGGTGATCGGGTCTTTGTCTGAGCCTCGTGTTTGGACCAAGCAGGCCCGGGGTCGAATTTTTGGTATTTTTGGAAGAATGCTAGGAATTGTATATTTAGGCTATAAGATTGTATTAAAGAGTCATTATTGATGTTAATAAGTTAATTATGTCTAGATATTGTTGTTCCGGAGTTGAATTCAAAAGGAAAGGCGGTGTTAGAGGCTTGATTGCTATTTTTGGACCCGAGGTATGTGTCTTGCCTAACTTTGGTGAGGGAATAGGTATTGTATGCTATGTGTTAAGTGTATATCATGTTCAATGCATAGGCGAGATGAGGAGTACCTATGCATTGTGTGTCAATCATGCCCGTGAGTATATTTTCGATAAAAATCTTATTATTATTTCCATGTTCGTTATAATATGAACTTATCTCTACTTGGAAGTTGATTGTTGTTGAAAATCCTCGTTGATGAACTTGTGATGTAATGGTCCTATTGAGGACCCAACTGTAAAGGATATACTTGAAAAGGTTGGTTATAGCTGAGATCCGTGCCGGGCAATTTGTTATGATAATGACTGGTATTCTCCCATTGTCGGGTGATTACGATTTGTGATTCCACTATGCTGAATTCCTTGACATTTTGATAATTTTCATTGCACTGGTGAGGAAAAGTTTAAAGCACGAAGGGTGATGTCGTGCCATGATTTACATTGATCACATCATATATTGCATAGTGAGGAAGAGAGTAAAAGCACGAAGGGTGATGTCGTGCCATGATTTATATTTAAAAGCACGAAGGTTGATGTCGTGCCATGATTTATATTTAAAAGCACGAAGGTTGATGACATGCCATGATTTACATTGCCATACATGATACATTGCATTGTGAGGAGGAGAGTAAAAGTACGAAGGGTGATGTCGTGCCATGATTCATTGTATTTACATCGTACACTGCATTGTGAGGAAGAGAGTAAAAGCACGAAGGGTGATGTTGTGCCATTTATTACATTTCTGGCATTATATTTGTTTCATTAGCATTTTTCTGATAAATATTCTTCTTGTTTGTTCCTATGTACTTAATTAACTGCTCTATCTCACTTGTTACCCCCTTTGTCTGCTCCCGTATCCCCCTATGTATCTATTTATCTTTTGTTTTGTTTTCCATGATATATGTTGTAGAATAGGACAGGTTAACGTTTGTTGTCAAGTCTAGCCTCGTCACTACTTCGGTCGAGGTTAGGCTCGGCACTTACTCAGTACATGAGGTCGGTTGTACTGATGCTACACTGCACATCTTATTGTTTTGCAGATCCCGCACTCGAACCCAGTGGACAGCGTTGAGAGAGTCACCTTCGGTCCACTCCAGAGGCTTCAAGGTATACCATTATCGTTCGTAGGCCTTGGCGTCTCTCCTAACCCTAGTTCCTGTATTTCTATCTTGTCTTTCCTCTATCTCTTAGAGACAGTCATGTAATTCCTTTCAAACTTTGTATTTAGCACTCCTATAGACAGTTCGTGAGTTTGTGACTCCAGGCTTTGGGGAATTATTGCGACCTTGTATTATGTTATCTTTACTTAGTTTTGAAACTTTATCTATTTCCGTTTTTAAGAATGGTGAACTGTTTTTAGCTTATTCTATTAATTTGGTGTTATCATGTTAGTTCAACTACAGACGTTGGCTTGTCTAGCGGGTTCAACGTTAGACGCCATCATGGCCAAAGGTGGGATTTTGGGTCGTGACAAGTTGGTATCGGAGACCTAGGTTGCTTAGGTCTCACAACTAACGGACAACTTGGTAGAGTCTGAGGGATCGGTACGGAGACGTCTGTATTTATCCCCTAGAGGCTGCAAAGTTAGGATGACTCCACATTTCTTTTCATCTCTGTCGTGCGATAGGAATTCTGAGTACTGATTGAGTTTCTATTCTATTCTCTCGCAGATGGAGAGGATGCGTGCATCCTTTGGTTCTGCTCAGCAGCCCGACACTCCTGCTACAGCTCTTACGAGGGGTCGGGGTTAAGGATGAAGCCGTGCTAGAGGCCGAGGCCGGGGCTGGGCTCAGCCTAGAGCAGCAGCCCCAGTGGAGGACCCTCAAGTCGAGTCTGATGAGGAGGTCCCAGTTCTGGCAGTCCCAGTTGGACCAGCTCAGGTCCTAGAGGGGTTCGTAGCTACCCCAGTGCTTCAGGACGCTCTTGTCCGTCTAGTCTGACTCATGGATAGTGTAGAACAGGCGGGTCTTCTTCCTATTGCACCAACCGTCTCTCAGGGTGGGGGAGGTACCCAGACTCTTGCCACTCGCACGCCAGAGCAGCTAGCTCCACAGTTTTAGAATCTGGCGCCTCAGCCAACCAGAGTAGCCTAGCCGGGTTGCAGCACAAATAGCAGAGGGAGCAGCTATGGCAGAGGATGCTTTGTGGAGACTGGACAGGTTCACTAAGTTATTCACTGATACTTTTACTGGTTCACCATCAGAGGATCCCCAGGATTATTTCGACAACTGTCATGAGGTTCTTCGGAACATGGGCATAGTAGAGTCCAATGGAGTTGATTTTTCTACCTTTCGTCTATCGGGTTCTGCCAAGACTTGGTGGAGAGACTATTGCTTGACCAAGCCAGCTGGGTCTACATCTTTGACTTGGACTCAGTTCTCAAAGATATTTTTGGGGAAGTTCCTTCCCATTACTCAGAGAGAGGACCTTCGGAGGCAGTTTGAGCGTCTCCAACAAGGATCTATGATAATCACTCAGTACGAGATTAGGTTCATTACACTGGCCCGACACGCTCTTATGATACTTCCCACTGATCGGGAGAGGGTTCGAAGATTTATTGAGGGATTGGCCCAGCTTATTAGACTTCAGATGGCTAGAGATTCAGGTAATGATATTTCGTTCTAAGATGCAACCAATATGGCTAGAAGGATTGAGATGATTATGTCACAGGGTGGTGGTCAGGGGGCTGTCAAGAGGCCCCGTCACTTCGTTCATTTCAGTGGAGCCTCATTTGGGGGCAGGGATTCTTCAGGCAAAGGTCATCCTTCCAGACCCTATCAGTCGGCACTTCAGGTAGCTCACAGTGCATCGCCAGCTCCTATTGGTGCACCAGCAGCACCTATCAGTGCACCGCCGCTTCAGAGTTATCAGGGTGGTTACCAGGGTCGTCAAGGACAATTCCAGAGTCCCCAGCCATATCAGCAGAGGTCGTGTTATTCTTGTGGTGTTCCGGGGCACATTTCCAGGTATTTTCCCCGAGCTTCTAGTGGTCCTCAGTATTAGGGTTCCCGTGCCATGGTTCCTGCGTCAGGCGCACCCCCACCCCCTCAGCCAGCTAGGGTGGCGGTCGGGGTGCCAAGGGTAGAGGTCAAGCTCATAGAGGTGGATGACATGCCATGATAGGTAGAGGTCCAGGCATAGTAGGTCGACCCAGAGATGATCAGATTGGAGGGGCTCAGCCCCGGTGCTATGCTTTTCCTGCCAGGCCTGATGCCGAGGCTTCTGATGCAGTTATTAAAGGTACGGTTTCAGTTTGCAGCCGAGAGGCTTCGGTGTTATTTGATCCGATTTCTACATTCTCCTATGTGTCTGCATATTTTGCCCCTTGTTTGAGTATTCCTCGTGATTCCTTGAGTACTGTTGTGCATATGTCTATGCCGGTGGGTGATTATATAGTGGTAGATCGAGTCAACCGTCCTTGCTTAGTAGTTATGGGTGGTCTGGAGACTCAGGTTGATCTTTTGCTTCTGGATATGGTTGACTTTGATGTTATATTGGGGATGGATTGGTTATCCCCCTATTATGTTATTCTGGACTGTCATGCCAAGACAGTGACCTTGGCTTTGCCAGGCGCGCCTCGTTTGGAGTGGAAGGGAACTCCGATCATTCTTCGGGTAGAGTTATTTCTTATATGAAGGCTCAACGCATTGTTGGGAAGGGTTGTTTGGCCTATTTGGCCTATGTTCATGATTCTAGCACCGAGGTTTCTTCCCTAGAGTCTGTGCCCGTGGTTTGTGAGTTTCCAGAGGTTTTCCCTGCTGACCTGCCGAGTATGCCACCCGATAGGGATATTGATTTTTGTATTGAGTTAGCTTAGGGCACCCAGCCTATTTATACTCCGCCGTATCGTATGGCCCCGCCAGAGTTGAAGAAGTTGAAAGATCAGTTGTAGGATTTGTGGGATAAAGGCTTCATTAGGACTAGTGTCTCTCCTTGGGGTGCTCAGTATTGTTTGTCAAGAAGAAAGATGGCTCGATGAGGATGTGTATTGACTATCGGCAGTTGAATAAGGTTACTATTAAGAACAAGTATCCTTTGCCGAGGATTGATGATTTATTCGACCAGCTTCAGGGTGCTTTAGTGTTTTCCAAGATTGACTTGAGATCTGGTTACCATTAGCTGAGGATTAGGGCGTCCGATGTCCCTAATACAGCTTTTTGCACTCGTTATGTGCATTATGAGTTCTTGGTGATATCATTTGGGATGACAAATTCCCCCGCTGCTTTCATGGAATTGATGCACCGAGTGTTCACGCCTTATTTGGACTCATTTGTGATTGTTTTCATTGATGATATATTGATATATTCTCGCAGCCGAGAGGAGAATGAGCAGCACCTTAGAGTCGTCCTCCAGACTCTGAGGGATTTTCAGTTGTATGCCAAATTCTCCAAGTGTGAGTTTTGGTTGAGTTGAGTTGCATTTCTAGGCCATGTGGTATCATCAGAGGGTGTTCAGGTGGATCCCAAGAAGATTTCAGCAGTCAGAGATTGGCCTAGACCCACCTCAGCTACAAATATCCGGAGTTTCTTGGGCTTAGCAGGTTATTATCGTCGGTTTATGGAGGGATTTTCATCCATTGCAGCCCCGATGACCAGGTTGACTCAGAAGAGTGCCCAATTCAAGTGATCCAATGAGTGCGAGGCGAGCTTTCAGAAGTTCAAGATAGCCTTGACCACGGCACCAGTGTTGGTTTTTCCCACAGGTTTAGAATCGTATGCCATGTATTGTGATGCTTCAAGGGTTGGGCATGATGCAGTGTTGATGCAGGATGGCAAGGTTATAGCATATGCTTCTCCCCGTTTCAGGTATTTTTCTATGTTCGTTCGAGGACGAACAGTTGTTTTAGAGGTGGAGATTCATCTTGTATAATTTAGCAAAACCTGTGTTTTGAGGCCCCGAAAGCCTCCGTCAAATATCACCTCGATGTGCGTGCTCAGCCCGACCGCGTAGCCGGGAAGTTTTTATGTGGAAATGTGTTGAACTATTGAATTTATGATAATTAATAGAATAAAGTTGACTTTGGTAAATATTTTTGGTAAATGGACCCGGACCCATGATTTGACAGTCCCGGAGGGTCCGTGGGAAAATATGGGACTCGACGTATTCCCATAATCGAATTTCGAGGTCCCAAGCCCGAGAAATGAATTTTTTAAAGAAAAATCTTTTCTAAAAATAAGAAAGACTTTTGAAAATGAACATTGATGTGAAATATGTGTTACCGGGCCCGTATTATGGTTCCGATGCCTTGAACAGGTTCAATATGTGTTATGTGAGTTATCTGTAAAATTTGGAAAGAAACGGACTTGGTATGACGTGTTTCGGATCAAAATCGGAATAATTAAGCTTTAAGAAGTTTTAAGAAAATTCTATGAGTTTTGGAGTGAAATTCCTTGTTTTTGATAATATTTTGGTGATTTAAATGCACGAATAAGCCCGTAGGATGATTTGGGAGTTGTGTGTGTTTTTGATTTTGAGCCCCGAGGGCTCGGGTGAGTTTCGGATAGGTAACAGAGTGCTTAAGTAGTGAAAAATATGGTGTTCCTTAAGCTTTCTGGTGTCCGATGCTTTCATCAGTGCGATCGTGTATTGTTCCCTTCGATCGCAGCCTTGGCGTGTGATGCGGTCTGATGCACTATGCGATCTCACTTGGTTCTCCGTGATCGCATAGTGTAATAGCTGGGTGGGGTTGGGTAGTGTCCTCTCTGCGATCGCATGTGTCCATCCGCGATCGCAAAAATCTGGGGATGGTCCTTTCCGCGATCGCGGCCTGCCTTCTGTGGTCGCGTAGTAGAGTATTCCTAAGCTCTGCGATCGCAGCCCTTTCTCCGCGATCGCAGAGAACAATTTTGCCCAGTCGTTTTAAAACCCCTAAACAGAACATTCAATACGGGATTTTCATATTTTCAGCCTTCCCCTTCTTCTCCAACCCCCATTGATGACCCCAAGCTAGATTCCATCCATAACCACTTGGGTAAGTTATCTTAAATCCTAGTTCTTCTGTTTTCCTTCATCAAACACTAGAATCTAGGCCTAAAATCCTAAAGAATCAAAGTAGAAATTAGGGATTTTGGGTAGAGTTAGGATTTATGGGATTTTGAGTAATTCAACAAAAATTTGGGGTCGTATTTCAAAACAAATCATATATTTGAACTCGTGGGGGTATGGGTGATCGGGTTTTGGTCCAAGCCTCGTGTTTGGACCAAGCGGGCCCGGGGTCGGATTTTTGGTATTTTTGGAGAAATGTTAGGAATTGTATATTTAGGCTATGGGATTGTATTAAAGAGTCATTATTGATGTTAATAAGTTAATTATGTCTAGATATTGTTTTTCCAGAGTTGAATTCAAAAGGAAAGGCGGTGTTAGAGGCTTGATGCTATTTTTGGACTAGAGGTAAGTGTCTTGCCTAACTTTGGTGAGGGAATAGGTATTGTATGCTATGTGTTAAGTGTTTATCATGTTCAATGCATAGGCGAGGTGACGAGTACCTATCCATTGTGTGTCAAGCATGCCCGTGAGTCTATTGTCGATAGAAATCTTTTTAATATTTCCATGTTCATTATAATACGAACTTATCTCTACTTGGAAGTTGATTGTTGTTGAAAATCTTCGTTGATGAACTTGTGCTGTAATGGTCCTATTGAGGACCCAACTGTGAAGGATACACTTAAAAAGGTTAGTTATAGCTGAGACCCATGCCGGGCAATTTGTTATGTAATGACTGATATTCTTCCCTTGTCGGGTGATTACGATTTGTGATTCCATATGTTGCATTCCTAGCCATTTTGTTAATTTTCATGGCATTGGTGAGGAAGAGTGTAAAGCACTAAGGGTGATGTTATGCCATGATTTACATTGATCACATCATATATTTCATAGTGAGGAAGAGAGTAAAAGCACGAAGGGTGATGCCGTGTCATGATTTACATTGATTGCATCATATATTTCATAGTGAGGAAGAGAGTAAAAGCACGAAGAGTGATGCCGTGCCATGATTTATATTTAAAATCACGAAGGTTGATGTCGTTCCATGATTTATATTTAAAAGCGCGAAGGTTGATGTCGTGCCATGATTTACATTGCCATACATGATACATTGCATAGTGAGGAAGAGAGTAAAAGCACGAAGGGTGATGCCGTGCCATGATTTACATTGCCATACATGATACATTGCATAGTGAGGAAGAGAGTAAAATCTTGAAGAGTGATGTCGTGCCATGATTCATGTTATCTTACATCGTACCTTGCATTGTGAGGAAGAGAGTCAAAGCACGAAGGGTGATGCCGTGCCACTTATTACATTTCTGGCATTATATTTTTTCATTAGCATATTTCTGATAAATTGTCTTCTTGTTTGTTCCGATGTACTTATTAACTGCTCTATCTCACTTGTTACCCCCTTTGTCTGCTCCCGTATCCCCCTAATGTTTTGCTTTGTTTTCCACGATATATGTTGTAGAATAGGACAGGTTAACATTTTTTGTCAAGTCTAGCCTCGTCACTACTTCGGCCGAGGTTAGGATAGGCACTTACTCAGTACATGGGGTCGGTTGTACTGATGCTACACTTCACATCTAATTGTTGTGCAGATCCTGCACTCAGACTTAGTGGACAGCGTTGAGGGAGTCACCTTCAGTCCACTCCAGAGGCTTCAAGGTATACCGCTGTCATTCGTGGGCCTTGGCGTCTCTCCTATCCCTAGTTTCTGTATTTCTGTCTTGTCTTTCCTCTATTTCTCAGAGACAGTCATGTAATTCCTTTCAAACTTTGTATTTAGCACTCCTATAGACAGTTCGTGTGTTTGTGACTCCAGGTTTTAGGGAATTATTACGACGTTGTATTGTGTTATCTTTAATTAGTTTTGCAACTTTTTCTATTTCCGTTGTTAAGAATGGTGAACTATTTTTAGCTTATTCTGTTAATTCAGTGTCATCATGTTAGTTCAACTGCACATCTTGGCTTGTCTAGCAGGTTCAACGTTAGACGCCATCACGACCGAAGGTGGGATTTCGGGCCGTGACAATTCACATACATGCATGCAAGGTTTCACTTTTTATTTTCAAGACCCAACCTATGTGTGTTTTATTCTTACACAAAAATTTGAGAAATTGGGGAAATAGGGTGAAGACTTACCTCTTTGAGTGAAGAAGTTGACAATAACTTGATAATTTCCGGGCTTGAGTGATTTTGGAAAACCAAATTGGATGATGTTGAAACCTTCTCTCTCAAGAACTCTCTTCTTCTCTATCTACTTTTGGTCAGAAGATCGTTAAAAATGAAAGGAAGAGTCTTTTATAAAATAAGGGTTCGGGTTTTAAATTTAGAAAAAAATGATCACCGATACAGAGATACGGTCAGGAATGCGATCGCATTCCTGCTATGCGGTCCGCAATCGTGTCGCATAGATGGCACTCAAAAGGGTCCAAGAGGAGACCGGACTGCCCAGGTATGCGACCACTATGCGGTCCGCATACCTGTTATGCGATCGCATAGTGCGTTGCATAACCTCCCTCCCAAAAACCATGGGGCAAGAATGCAAAAACTATGCGGCCCGCATTCGTGAAATGCGATCGCATTCCAGGCCGCATAGATGTCCTCAAAATGGATACAAAATTGTCCAAGTATGCGACCATTATGCGGTCGGCATACCTGTTATGTGATCGCATAGTGTGTCGCATAACGCAAAATTTTTGGAAAATTTAATCTTTCAAGTTCTGGGATACTTTTTACTCAAAATAGGACCGTTTGAAGAATTTCTAAAGTTATAACAGCAGAGGAACCTACATGGGAATTATTTTTGACATAGAAATTTTTTTACGGGTCTTTACATTCTTCCCCACTTAAAATAATTCGTCCTCGAATGAGGATCGGGAAATCGTTTGGTTTTGAAAATACAATATGCCAACCCCCAATTTCTACTAACTCCGATATTTTCTGAAAATTCTGCTAGAGTTTCCTCTGTAATTAGGCCTATATACCTGTCAGAGAGCCCCGAAACACATGTTCTTAACCAATCCCACACATAACTAGTTATTTCATGGTCTTGCACATAATTTCGTCACCTCGACAAGTCTCGTATAATTCAATTACTTCAACATGCCATATACACTTCAATTAATCATTACCAATCTACACTTTAATTAATCATTTAACCATCACATAAGTTTCACATTTTCATTTACTCCAAGGGGTTGCACATGACTCAAATAATCACAACATACAGAATTACGACACAAATTGAGAAGTTACAATAGTAGAGCAATTAGGGGAAAATGGGGTGCTTTTGCCCAAACTGAATATAACATATAATTTCTTAGAGATGAAGGTTTGAACGATCAATACTAGACCTATTCAAACAAATGTGGATATTTTTCTTTCACTTCACTTTCTACTTCCCACGTGGCTTCCTCCACTTGCTGACTTCGCCACAACACTTTAACTGAAGCATTTTCTTTGTTCCTATCTACGTACTTCCCTATCAAGAATAGCAACGGGAACCTCTTCATACGATAATTCTTCATTAACTTCAATAGTCTCAACTGGCACGATGGCTGATGGATCTCCAACCACTTTCTTCAACATAGACACATGGAACACCGGGTGCACTAATGACATCTCAGGGGGCAGTTCCAGCCTATAATCCATCTGTCCTGTCCTTTGAGCAATCCTATATGGCCCGACATACCTTGGGCTCAATTTCCCTTTCTTCCCAAACCGCATTACTCCCTTCATGGGAGACACCTTCAAGAATACCCAATCGTCTATTTGGAATTCCAAATCTCTACGACGAACGTCCGCATAGGATTTCTGACGACTCTGAGCAGTTTTCATCCTCTCCTAAATGAATTTAACTTTTTCCATAGCTTGGTGAAAAGTTCTGGTCCTAACAATTCTGCCTCACCAACCTCAAACCATCCGATCGGAGATCTACATCTCCTTCCGTACAATGCCTCAAATGGGGCCATCTGAATACTAGCATGGAAACTATTATTATAAGCAAATTCTAAAAGCGGCAAGTGATCATCCCAGCTACCCTTGAAATCTAATACACAAGACCGTAATATGTCTTCAGCGTCTGAATGGTCCGCTCTGCCTGCCCATCAGTTTGTGGATGGAATGTTGTGCTGAGATTTACCTGAATACCCAAACCTTGCTAAAAATTTCTCCAAAAGTTAGTTGTGAACTGGGCCCCTCGATCCGATATAATAGATACTGGAGTGCCACGGAGCCTAACTATTTCTTTGATATATAACTGAGCATACTGTTCCGCAGTACCGGTGGACTTGACTGGCAAGAAGTGAGTTTATTTCGTGAGTCGATCCACTATCACCCAAATCGAGTCAAACTTTCACTGAGTGCGGGGTAACCCTACCACAAAGTCCATACTGATCATCTCCCATTTCCACATTGGTATTTCTGTAAGCTGCGCCAACCCACCGGGCCTCTGATGCTCGGTCTTCACTTGCTGACAATTTGAACACTTAGCCACAAAGTCCGCCACACCCCTCTTCATACCATTCCATCAATAATTTTCTTGAGATCGTGATACATTGTCGTAGAAACTGGGTGTACGAAATACCTGAAATTATGATCCTCTGCCATTACCCTTTCCCGGAGATCATCCACATCTTGAACACATAACCTCTCTTGACACCGCAGGACATCGTCATCGTTGCCGAGTGAGAATGCTGAAGTCTTGTGATTCAAAATTGCTTCCCTCAATTGTTCCAAAGACGGATCCCTGAATTGATTTCCCTTGACTTCTGCTACAAGCGAAGATTCTGCAATATTACGCACTACGACATCCCCTTCACCTGAGGTCGAAAGACAGACCCCCATACTAGCCAACTGATAAACTTCCCGAGCCAAAATCCTATGACCGACTTCCAAATGTGCCAAGCTACCCATGGATTTCCGACTTAGAGCGTCGACTACCACATTCGCCTTCCCTGGATGGTACAAAATATTCATATCATAGTCCTTGAGCAATTCTAACCACCTTTGCTGCCTTAGATTCAACTCCTTCTGCTTGAATAAATACTAAAGACTCTTGTGGTCTGTGAACACGTCCACATGGACCCCATAAAGATAATGCCGCCAGATTTTTAATGCAAACACAACTGCCGCGAGCTCTAAATCATGCGTCGGACAATTCTTCTGGTAATTCTTGAGCTGCCTTGAATCATACGCTATAACTTTACCACACTGCATCAACACACACTCCAAACTAACCCTTGAAGCATCACAATAAACTACAAATCCCTCCGAACCTTCTGGCAAGGTCTCCTGGAAACTCTTTTCACAAGTATCGGACCACTGGAACTTAACCGCTTTCTGCGTCAGCTTAGTCAATGGGGATGCGAGGGTAGATAATCCCTCCACGAACCTCCGATAATATCCAGCCAAACCCAAGAAACTACGAATCTCTGTCATGGTCGTTGGTCTAGGCCAATCTGTTACGCTGCAATCTTTTGGGGATCAACCCGAATCCCTTCCCTCAAAACAACATGGCCTAATAAGGTGACTGATTCTAGCCAAAACTCACATTTTGAAAACTTTGCATACAATTGGTGCTGATGAAGAGTCTGTAGAACTGCCCTAAGGTGATTAGCATGATCTTCCTGACTTCGCGAGTAAACAAGGATATCGTCAATGAAGACAATCACAAAGGAGTCAAGAAACAGTTTGAAAACCCGATTCATAAGATCCATAAAAGTTGTTAGGGAATTGGTTAGCCCAAAAGACATTATCAAGAATTAGAATACCCATAACGAGTCCAGAAGGCGGTCTTAGGAATATCTTGCTTCCTGATCTTTAACTGGTGATGTCCGGACCGTAAATCAATCTTTGAGAAGAACCTAGAACCTTGCAATTGATCGAATAAATCATCTATCCGAGGCAATGGGTATTTATTCTTGATGGTGACCTTGTTGAGCTACCGATAATCAATACACATCCGAAGAGACCTATCCTTATTCCTAACAAATAGAACTGATGCGCCCCAAGGCGACACACTGGGCCTGATGAAACCCTTTTCTAATAGATCCTTCAATTGCTCTTTTAACTCTCTCAATTATGCTGGCGCCATTCGGTAGGGTGGAAAACATATTGGTTTCACATGTGGCAACACATCAATCCTGAAATCAATCTCTCTATCAGGTGGAATCCTAGGAAGCTCATCCGGAAAAACCTCAAGAAACTCATTCACAACAAGCACATATTCGGGAGCAGGCACCTCTGAAGTGGTAGGAAATAAACCTGCCTCTTGGCACAACGTCACTCCCTTCCATTCAATAATTGGTTCCTCAGGAAACTCGAGCCTCATAATTCTGGCTCAGCAATCGAGTTTAGCAAAGCACGAGTAGAGCCAATCCATCCCTATAATCACATCAAAATCCACCATTCCTAGCTCAATAAGATCGGCCGTGGTATCCCGACCACACACCGTGACAACACAATTCCAATAGACTCGCACGGCCGTAATATAATCACCAACCGGAGTCGACATGGAGAATGACTCATGAAGCTATTCGGGTTCTACCCCAAAACTTGAAGCAATAAATGGAGTAACATATGACAAAGAAGACCCAGGATCAATAAGAGCATAAACATCACGTGTTTGAATAGTTAGAATACCTGTGACAACATCTGGAGAAGCCTCCGCACTCTGGTGACCACTCAAAGCATAGAACCGACTAGTTCCTCCCCGTCCTCGGGCACCACCCCTGGTTGCACCATGCCCTGCTGGTGCTGAAGGGCCTCGGGCTGGTGGGCGTGCTGAAGATGTAGAAACTGAAGAACTAGATGGCTGGGCGGCACCCTATCTGCACCCTGGCTGGATGAAGGGAAGTCCCTATGAATATGACCCCTCGCCCCACAACCATAGCATACTGGCCAATCCAGATAAAAGGGCCCGGTATTAAACCTCTCGCACTTGGGGCATGGGCCCCTCTGTTGCTGCTGGAATCTCCCACCGGAACAGCCTGGCTGATGGAATCCCCTGCGGCCAGAACTAGCTCCAAAACGACCTCCCTACTGATGATGATGGTAACGCCCTGGTAACGGGGCACTAGCTGATGACTGAGCATGAGACTGGGATGGTCCTGATGATCCTCTCCTGGGGACTTGTCTCCCTCCTCCAAAGGAACCCACATGGCTGCCCGCCGATCGGGTTCTACTATTACTCTCTCTCTCCATCCTTATCTTCAATTTCCGAGCCTCCGTAGCCTGGGAAAATCCTACAATCTTCCCATAGTTCATATCTGAATGCAAATAAGCTATAGCAGCTTCATTAATAACCAAGGGAGCAAGGCCCTAAACAAACCGGCGAACTCTGGCCTCCATAGTCGGCATCATGTAGACAGCATACTTGGACAAGCGCACGAACTCCATATGATACTCCCACACACTCATGTTTCGCTGCTCCCCTCAAGTGATAGGAAGCTAACTCGACCCCCTCTGTCGCTGTATCCTTCATAACCCGGAGAGTCTTGTACATCTCATCTATAAAATCTTGAGGGTCGGCCTCCGGGTCGGTGCCTGTGAACTCTGGAGGGGCTAACCGCATAAACTAGTTGACCCTGGAACCTAAAGAATCCCCTTGCTCGTTGGAGGATGCAGGGGCAACATGTGATCTTTGGGCCTGGGAGGCCACTAGCTGAGTCAACATCTTAATAGCTCCATTGAGGTCCCCATCAGAAATACTGGAACCAGAAGCTGGGACAGAAAAAGGATCAGGAACATCAACGGGAAGGACTGTAGCACCATCCGCTGGAGGAGGAATAGGAATATTTTGGGATGGAAGAGTCAGGCAGATTCAGGGTCGGGGAATCATTCTCGCCCATACCATCAGATGAAAAATTCACCACCACTCCTGGGGTGGCATTGGCCTCTAGGCCGAGTCGAGCTCTCTTCTTGGGTGCCATTTACTGAAAATTAGAACAATGCACGAGTTAGGGATAGACAACCTCACATTCCACCACATTGCACGATATGGAATAGAAATAAAAGGGTACTTTCCTAAATGTCCATGCAGCCCCCTAATTATACATGTGGTCGAAAACACACCGATAAGAAGGGATCTACTAGACACGGCTCCGACACATCCTAGGACACTTTTAAAACCTTAGGCTCTGATACCAATTTTTTCATGCCCCAAACCCGATGGACGAGACCGGCGCCCAATCGGATGAACCCGGTCAAGAGAAACTGAATTTGCCTTTCCTATACGACGCATTTGCCCATGTTCAAAATGTACATTTTATAAGTGAAACAGCAAAATAGAATCAAACATACAATTACCACATAAATCCCTTTCTTCTTTTAACATATTCAACATTAGATATTACCAAAACATACATACTAAGTACAACACTCCCGATACGGGATCACGTTTACGAGTAAGTACAACAACTACCCAAAATATATTTACAACCTACATAGTCTCTACGGAGCCTCTAAGAGTACGGAAATGATACATAGACGTGTCGGTACCAAGGCCCTGACTATACCTCAAAAGGAATGACATAAACAAAATGAGTCAACACGATTTACACACAACCCCAAGAGGAAGTGAGGCTCACTAAGAATGCTGAAGAGATGAAGGGAAAGGCACCACTAACGGCGATCATTGCTACCAGCTACAGAACCACCTACATCCATTTAAAAGATGTAGTGCCCCCGGAAAAAGGGATGTTAGTACCATTGAATAGCACTAGTACGTATGAACAAAACCTACTCCAGATAGGATAAACATCAACAGTCAACACAAATAGAGGCATCAGATAACAATACACCGAGGCAAGGAAGAACACAAACAAGAGTTACCACAACCCTCATCCTGTTTTGCCATCTTTTGGTTAATGTACTTTTAAGTTCATCTTGTTATTATTATTACTGATCCACTGTGTCATTGTCACAGAAAGTCCGATCTCTTCCCCATCGGCTAATCCATCCTAGGTGAGGTTCGAATTTCAATCACATCACATATAACCACTGTGGCTTGTTCTCACGGAGTCCGATCTCTGCCCGAATCGGCTAGGCTAACACCGTGGCTTGTGCACAGCACACGAAGTCCGATCTCTGCCCCGATCGGCTAGGCCATCTCAACTGTAAACAGTGAGGACAATAATCATCATCAAATCATAATCATATCACAATATCAAGTCATCCATGTGTATGCCATGGAGTCCGATCCCAGCCAGACCGGATAGGCCTTCTCACCCCTAGGACATTCTCCTGGTACAATTATGGGTGTTTTAGATCACTTACATTAATTTTAACCTTTTTGATCCCCAACACATATTGTTCTTTGGCTCGTCTTTCATATCATTAGAATCCTTTGATTCACCTTTCACAACAATTCTTCCTTTAATCCATATTCCATAATCATCCCTTCCATTAATTCATGTTTCACAACAATTCAACCTCATGTTTCGCATTTCACATCATTACCGTCTCTTTACCCATATTTCATATCATAGCAACTTTTGATTCATATTTTGTAATATTCTAGTCTTTCATAATTACCACACCCATCATATGAAATAATCACACACATAGTAGAAGAAGGAATAAAATGATCACAACTCATATACTCAAGTAGCACAACGATATGGTATTAGCATGGAATGACATATAAGCAAAGATTCCTCAATTAGGCACGTAAAACAAATAAATTCCATAGATATCCGACAAGAGAATCATACCCGGAAAGTGAGCACCATGGGTTTATCCCATGAGGATTAGAGTTAGCCATTATACCTTGAGTTGGAATTTCTCTATAATTTCTATCCAAAATCACCGGACCTTCTAACGCCCTCAATCTAATTTACAATGTGACACATTCAAACTTAGAGTTAGGAACCTTGGAATAATTTGGGAATTTTATCAACTACTATGTGGTCCTTTAGATTAACTAACCCCTTTTGCTAGATTATGGAAGATTATTCACATGCATGCAAGGTTTCACTTTTTATTTTCAAGACCCAACCTATGTGTGTTTTATTCTTACACAAAAATCAGAGAAATTAGGGAAATAGGGTGAAGACTTACCTCTTTGAGTGAAGAAGATGACAATAACTTGATAATTTCCGGGCTTGAGTGATTTTGGAAAACCAAATTGGATGATATCAAAACCTTCTCTCTCAAGAACTCTCTTCTTCTCTCTCTATTTTTGGTCAGAAGATCATTAAAAATGAAGGGAAGAGGTTTTTTATAAAACAGGGGTTCGGGTTTTAAATTTAGAAAAAAGGAGCCCCAACATAGGGATGCGGTCAGGAATGCGATGCGGTCCGCATTACTATAGCATAAATGGCCCTCAAAAGGGGCCAAGAGGAGACCGGACTGCCCAGGTATGCGACCACTATGCGGTCTGCATACCTGTTATGCGATCGCATAACCTCCCTCGCAAAAACCATGGGTCAAGAATGCGATAACTATGCAGCCCGCATTCGTGAAATGCGATCACATTCCAGGCCGCATAACTGTCCTCAAAATAGACAGCAAACTATCTAGGTATGCGACCACTATGCGGTCCGCATACCTGTTATGCGATCACATAGTGCGTCGCATAACACGAAATTTCTGGAAAATTTAATCCTTCAAGTTCTGGGATACTTTTACTCAAAGTAGGATCGTTTTAAGAGTTTCTACAGTTATAACAGCATAGGGACCTACTCGGGCATTATTTTTGACATAGAAATTTTTTTACGGGTCTTTACAGATTTGGAATTCCAAGATGATAATTGGGTATTCTTGAAGGTTTCCCCCATGAAGGGGGTGATGCGGTTTGGTAAGAAGGGGAAATTGAGTCCAAGGTATGTCAGATCGCACAGAATCATTAGGAGGATCGGTCAGGTGGCTTACAGGCTAGAACTACCTCCAGAGATTTCTTTAGTGCACCCAGTGTTTAATGTATCCATGTTGATGAAGGTGGTTGTAGATCCGTCGCTTATTGTTCCAGTTGAGAATATTGAGGTTAATGAAAAATTGACTTATGAAGAAATTCCGGTTGCCATCCTTGATTTGAAAGTTCGAAAGTTGAGCAACAAAGAGATTGCCTCCGTGAAAGTGTTATGGTGAAGCTAATAGGTTAAAGAGGCCACATGGGAGATCGAGGAAGAGATGAGGAAGAAGTACCCTCATTGTTTTGAATAGCTATGTAATCGATTCTATGAAATTGTTCCCTATGTAAAATGTATCATTTATACAGTTTATGCTAAGGGTATTCCTTTCTGAAAAGATATTGCTCATGAGGTCACGGTTGGTGCTAATTTCATGTCATGTTGCGTCATGTGCTATAGCTATATTATTAGGAATGGTTTTGGGATTCTCAGGCATGTGGATAAGCCCAATTCAGGGGAAACTCTGGCAAAAACAATTTCTGAAAATTCAGGGAGTTAGTCGAAATTTGGAACTGCGGGAATGTGAAATAGCAGTAGAGTCACATTGGATGCTAATGGAGGATTTTCACCCTCATTGGAAGACGAATGATCATAAGAGATGGAGGATTTAAGGCCCTGTAAATATTTCACCTAAATCTCAGGTTTCGTGGTGCCAACGCTGACATATGTGTTGATGATTGTAGAGATTCTTTGCGGTGAGCAAACTTTTGGGTTGAAAAGCGCATTGGGATATTGAAGAAAGTTTTTGGCCGAGTAGGTCATTTTTACGGTCCATTTTGCGTTTGATGCACTGACATGTGGACCGCAGATCCGCCCCAGAGTGAAGCAGAGAACTGGGCAAATTTTGGATGATATTTTGCGTTCAATTATGCGGTCGTTTCGCGGGTTGCACATTCGTCGCAGAAGCCAACATGAGAAACTTTGGAAGGAGGTTATGTGTGAATTATGCGACCGCAGAACTAGTTCGCGGCTGCAAACTTGCCGCAGAACCAACCTGATCAGCCCAATTTTGGGACCCTTTTCTGCGGGCCGCATACAAGTTTTGCGGTCCAGTCTGTGACCGTAGACCCGACTTCGTAGAGTTTAAGTTTGGAAAATTTTATCCGATGCCATTTTTATTCAAACAACTTGGGGTCTATTTTGGCTGGTCCTAACTAGTATTTTAGAGAGAGAAAAGTGGTCTAGAGTGAGGAGCGGATACTGTTACACCCCATGTTTTCGTACGTGAAAGTACGCCATAAGTAAATTGATGAAATCTCGGAAATGAGATATTACATCCCGCATTTTTGGTACGTTAAATTTTCGTCGTAAGTTAATCGACATAAGCTCGGTAATGAGATTATTTTGGAATTATAAGTATTAAGCTATTTCAGACTAGGGATAAGTGAACTCGTGAAGGTGAGAGGGCAAGCAAATAGAAGAAAACGAGTTTCGTTGAAGTTCGTCAATTTGGGAAATACGGTCCAAGCTATAATACCCGGTATTAAAAGTGAGTAGTATTTTAAGTAAGTTGAGATAATTCTTAATTATGCGGGTAATTAGTTAATTATAGGATAACAGGATATTACCTAATCACCTAATAAGTGGATAAAGATTTAAAATTCCCCCACCCCCAAAACGTGGCAGCAAGCCACTTCTTGAAAACATGACTATTACTTATTTTTGATTAGTTGGCAAGTAATGTGTCAAGAACAAAGACACCTCACTTTCTCATAATTAAAATGCAAAGTCTTGTAAGTAATGTACAAAAACCTTTCATTCTTATTATTTTGAATACAAGGACTACAATCAGATGAGAGATTTGGGTCCTTACCAATGGAATTTCTAACAAAATTCCTACAAAGTTCGTACAACCAGAACGTTAGAGATTTCATACGAGTTTTCAAATAAAATTCTTGTGACCAAATCGATTTCAACAAGAATTATTAGAAACTTAGCAACCTAAAATTTTGAGGTTCTAAAGGAGTACGGTATAACCTTTTCCAAGAATACTCTAGGTATATTAAGGCTATCCCTTCTTTCTTTTGGCATGATCTATACGACACAAGCAAAATGAGCAAATGCACAACTTCCATAAATTACTCTATTCGTAGGAATGCTAGAGATGTATATATTCTTATTCTCCCATGTGTCATATTATTCTATCATCTTTCATGGGTCTAAAAAATATGTAAATTGGTAAAGTTTATTTCATAATATTAATCAGAGGCATAATGGTCTTATGATGTACCGAGAGATTTTAGTAACGTATTTCATATGCATTTCATGCATTTATACATACACATTGACCCATGACCATATGGACTTATATATACGTGTGTGTATATATATATATATATATGTATATGTATATGTATGTATATGTATATGGGATATAGGAAAGGTTATAGCATTATATACGCACCACCACCTGATCAGCTGGTAAACGTTGATGATTTTGCCCACAGTGGCCGAGATGATATGATGGGATGCCCTCAGAGGCTTGATGATGTTATGAACACATGTACCTACGTACGACATAACATTAATATGCATATACATGACACTATGAGTATTTCATGATTTATAGAGTTATTCAGACTTACATGTCGAGTCTTTTACTCCATGTTTCTCTCATGTCTATTAGTTACTAATTTTCATTCCTTACATACTCGGTACATTATTTTTAATGACGTCCCTTTGCATGGGGCCATTGTGTTTCATTCCCGCAGGTCCCGATAGACAGGTCGAGAGCCCTCCAAGTAGGCTATCAGCTCAACGGAAGATGTTGGTGGGCTCAATTTGCTTCGGAGTTGCTTGTTTGGTTAGTATGATTAGACGTGTATTGTTTGTTACGGCGGGACTCTGTCCTGACCTTTATGAAAATTATGTATTCTTATAGGCTTGTAGACAGATGTCATGTATGTAAAAGATTGTATGGCCTTTTCGGCCTATGTTCAGTATACGAGTGGTTAATTTGGTCTTATAGGCCCGTATGTCTTATGTATAAGGTTGTATCACATGTTGTATTCTACTTATCTCACGGTAGCCTTCCGGATCATCTATCTAAGATAGTATGACATGAAAATATATGTTATGCTGGTACTTGGTTGAGTAAGGTATCAGGTTCCCGCTGCGGCCCATCGGTTTGGGTCGTGACAAAAGTGGTATCAGAGTAGTTCTGTCATAGGGAGTCTACAAGCCGTGTCTAGTAGAGTCTTGTTTATGGGTGCGTCGTGCACCACACTTATAAGTAGGAGGGTACAGGGCATTTAGGACTGTCACTCTTTCTTCCTACTGTAGATCTAGTGATAGAGCTCAATTGTAAGAACTCAATTTCCTAAAACTCTATCTTATTCATAATACGACGATACCTGCATCTAGAAAGATGATTGGTAAGAGATATAACTGTGGAAGAGTTGAGTCAGAGGAACTCAATTTTTTCATCATGTTTATGATGGATAAATATGAGGTATTTAGTAAATCATGTGTACTAAGATGTGTAATCTTCTTGATAAGGATCACTAAGGCAAGAATGCATATCCACTCTTATGGTAAAAAGGAATAAGGAGGGAGACATAAGTTTCAGCAAGTAAAATAAGCAAGGTGAAGAAGGGTACGAGGCACCCAGTTAATGAAGATTATCAGTATTACAGTTCCAGCAGAAAAATATAAGCATTGTGAGTTACCCTCAACAGAGGTATGTATACTTTGGACACACCCATCTCAATTATACCCTATTGGGGTATAACATGTGTAGATTAAGAGAAGGGTGGGATATCAGGATCTGGTTGGGGTTAGAGTAACCCAAAATGGTAAATTGATTGTTTGCGTTAGTTGCCATTTCCGAAGGATATGGCAAATGTGCTAATATATCTCCTTGTGAGACACCCATATGGCGCACTATAAATTAGTACATCTAGATATGAGTATTATAAAAATAGACACCGGAAGCCTTGAAGGGATAACATTACCTTAGTGTGGCTCGCGTCCCCAGTAAAGCGAGAACGTTAAGCAACCCAAAGAGCCACTGGATGGAGCAAAGGGGAGCTAAAAGCAAAAGAATGTCTTGTTCAAGTTTTCAGAATAAAGTGATAGGCATAAATGTTAGCGGGAAATAAGGAAAGAGTTAACGAATCATTATGAGTAGGATATGCTACATGGATGATAACGGTAGATCAAAAGATAACAGTATTACAAAATCTATAGTCAAGTGAACGAAGAAACGAGAGGTGACAGACATTAGGACAACAAAAGAGTATAGCCCATACTGTCATGTACTCATTTCGAGAAATAAGTTTGTTACACTAATGCGATTACCAAAAGGAAAAGTGATCACGCTCAACTATGTCTTATAGAAAGACTAAACGGGCGCTGCAAATATAATCTGGGGTATTACGCCCAAAGTCGATCCCTCAGGGAATTTACGTATCAATTGAGTCTATAAAATACTAAATTGTTATTTAATCAAGTTTCTCAGGACTTTGAATATCAATTGGGTGATGTTTAACTAATTCTACAATCACTAGTAATAAACTAGCAATTAACTAACAATTTAATGTAACAATGATAATAAAGGGTCTAAGGTTGTGGTTTCCCCCGTTGGTGAGTTCTTCCTTGGATAATTATTATAGTTTAATTGGCTATCTCTATCAATCATGAACGCTCTAACTATCATCAATCTCTCTCAAGTTATTATGATAATTTACTAAACGCGCTCTCTCATGTTACGCTAGCTAGATCGCAATACAGTTCACTTTAGATTGCACCCAAGGTATCGTTATCTCTAATCTAACCTCTACACCCTCGGTTATGACTTTCGTCTATACTCCGGTATGGTGTTGTTCAAGAAATTACCTAAATATGCACTCTTTCTCAAGTAAATACATAATAAATAGGAATAGTTAATCAAGGGCCTTTTCAATCAACTATAATAAGAACGTAGTTGAACAAAACGAGATTAATCAACCAAAATATATTAATATCACAATGAATTCATCCCCAACGGGTTCTACCAAAACCCTAGACTAAAGAATTTAGCTACTCATGTTATTGAGAATCAAAACTAAAATAAGTTGCATAATTGAAATACAAAGTAATGAATACTAGATGTAGAAATCGATGTTTTTGGCACTTCAATGATTTTCTACTGTTAAATCCTTTGAATGCCTTCCGAACCGCTTAGTTGTGTGTTTTATGAGTCTATTTATATGTTTAGGGCGAACCCTAAACATGTAGGGGACTTCTATTTCGACAGGGAAACACTTAAACTGTCAAACTCGGATTTGGCCAAAACTGGGACACTCGGGCGTTTGGACCCAAAGGCCTGGCTAACACCAGGATAGGGCTGGCGTTTCAGCCCTAACGCCAGGTTAGGGCTGGCATTTCAGCCCTAACGCCTGGCTAACGCCAGGTAGGGTTAGGTTGTAGGGCTCTATCGCCCGGCTATCGCTCGGTTGTCTCCTTTTGCGTATTTTTGGACGTATTTGCATCCTTTTAGATTCGTTTCCATCTCCAACTCACCTACACATGAAATAACTCCATTAAGCACATAAAAAGTGTATTTTTATCATTAACGTACCTCATATGTAAGGTATATTACATATTAAACTATGCATTTTAGTCTCGCATCAAGACCCCACACTTAAACCTTTGCTCGTCCTCGAGCAATCAAGCTACACTCATGTACACAACTTATTAAGAAAATCTCTTAACACGTTATACCAAGAATATTTAAAACATTTCAA
>ML314458.1:0-21296 GCA_005239505.1 Nicotiana paniculata | reverse complement strand
AAAAGAACTTCATCAATTCTATTCCGGTAAGGATCCATAACCAGCCGGCTTATTGTGCCCATGCTGAAGACGAAATAGACGGGATGCCTTGGTTCCACGACATCAAAGAGTATCTGGCAAAAGGAGAATACCCAGAGCATGCGAACCATACTCAGAAACTCACGCTTCAGAGATTGTCCAATCACTTCTTTCACAGTGGAGGAACCCTATATAGAATAATGCCTGATCTGGGACAATTGAGGTGTGTCGACGCAGAGGAAGCTTCTAAGTTGCTTGGGGAAATTTATGCTGGAACCTACGGCCCACATATGAACGGCTTTGTCCTGGCCATAAGAATACTTATGGCCGGTTATTTCTTGATGACCATGGAAACAGATTGCATCTGGTATGTTCAAAAGTGCTACCAATGTCAAGTACATGCAGATATGATAAAAGTTCTGCCAAATGAGCTTAATGCAACAAGCTCACCTTGGCCGTTCTCCGCTTGGGGAATGGATGTCATTGGTCCAATCGAGCCCACCGCCTCAAATGGGCATCTTATTTATTTTGGTAGCTATTGATTACTTCACCAAAGGGGTTGAAGCCGCATCTTATAAAGCTGTGACTAAGAAGGTCATCATGGATTTTGTTCGCGACTGAATTATTTGTCGGTTCGGAGTTCCAGAGTCCATCATCACTGGCAATGCTGCCAATCTCAACAGTGATCTGATAAAAGCCATGCGTGAGACTTTCAAAGTCAAGCACAAGAATTCCACAACATATAGACCATAAATGAATGGAGCCGTGGAAGCCACCAACAAGAATATCAAGAAGATACTGAGGAAAATGATAGAAAATCATAAACAATGGCACAAAAAGCTACCATTTACTTTACTGGGATACGATACCACAGTCCGCACACCAATCGAGGCAACTCCCTATTTGCTGGTTTATGGTACTGAAGCTGTTATTCATGCCGAAGTGGAAATTCCTTCCTTGATAATCATACAAGAAGCTGAGCTCAGTGACGCAGAATGGATTAGAAGTCGTTATTAGCATCTAGATCTCATAGACGGAAAGAGGATGAACGCAGTATTCCACGGGCAACTTTATCAGAACAGGATATCTAGAGCCTTCAACAAAAGAGTTAAGCCTAGACAGTTCACAACGGGGCAACTAGTGTTAAAGAAAATCTTCCCACATTAACATGAAGCTAAACGGAAATTCTCTCCCAATTGGAAAGGTCCTTACATGGTTCACAGAGTTATAACAGGAGGAGCCTCATACTCGCGGAAATGGACGGAGAAGTCTGGCCAAAGCCGATCAATTCAGATGCAGTCAAGCGATATTATGTGTAAACTATTTATGTTTTCCGCATATGATGTAAATTGAACTTAGCTCGACCTGATTCCCGTTTAAGAGGGAATACGTAGGAAGCCCTGTGGGTTCGGTCACAATTCAATAAAATTTCTATTTCCTTGCAATCAGAAACTGGGGCAGAATTTTGAGAACTCTCAAAATTCTACAGCAAAAGAAATCGCAATGACTCTGATCGTATCACAATCATTGGTTCATCTAACCAATTTCTAAAACTATATTTTTATTCTACCTTTGAAAGCTAGGAATGCCTGCTTTTGAAATAAACTCTGTTTAGCAAATGTTGCCCCCGATAATTAGAACATGATCTTCAGACAGAGCGAATCATATCAAGCAAGCCGATGAAGGCATGAATAGACCCCCCTTACGGAACTCACGATTTTTCTTTGAATGGAGGAACAAGGAATATGCACACCTTGGAATCACGATCTTCATAACAACAAAGATACTAAAACCATTTCCAGCTAAGAAATACTCTGCCATCATCTATTATATGTCCTATTTGCATTGGGACTAAGCCATGTCCCAAATCTTGAATGAGGCTAAGCCCTGCTTCCATATTCACACAAGGCTAAGCACTGCCTTTTATCTGCATGAGACTAAGCTCTATCTCAAACTAGCATGAGGCTCAACCTTTCCTCTCTATCTGCATAAGGCTAAGCATTGCCTTCACCTTGCATGGGACTAAGCCCTGTCCCGAACCGTGCACGGGACTAAACCATGTCCCGAATCTTGCATGAGGCTAAGCCCTGCCTCTCCATTTGCCTAAGGCTATGCACTGCCTTCAATTTTCATGAGACTGAGCTCTGCCTCAATCTTGCATGAGGCTAAGGCTTGCCTCTCCATTTACATAAGGCTAAGCACTGCCTTCCATCTGTATGAGACTAAGCTTTGTCTCAATCTTTCATGAGGCTAAGCCCTACCTCCAATTTTGCATGAGCTAAGCCTTGCCTCTCCATTTGCATAAGGCTAAGAAATGCCTTAAATTTGCATGGGACTAAGCCCTGTCCCGAATTTCGCATGAGACTAAGCTCTGTCTCAATCTTTCACGAGGCTAATCCCTGCCATCAATTTCGCATGAGGCTAAGCCTTACCTCTCTATTTGAATAAGGCTAAGTACTGCCTTTACCTCGCACGAGACTAAGCATTGTCTCCCTTGCACTATCTATTTTCTTCTCTCGGGCTAAGCTCTGCCCTCAACTTCCTACAAGACTAAGCCTTGTCTGTTGCTTCTAGCATCATATTTTTCACCTCATGGGCTAAAATATCGCCAACTTGTTCGAAGGCGTCATAGTCTGAAGGCATCATCCTCATAGCCGGAAGACACCATGCCATGGCTTGAGGATCTCTCAAACTTGCATATCATTATTCAAAGGCGTCATGGTTCGGAGGCACCATTTTTATGGCCAAGAACATTAGTTCATGGGCTGAGAATCCCTCACTGAACAATTCATGGCCCGGGACATCGTGGTCTACGGACGTCATCCTCAACCGTCCAAAGACAATCCTCATGGCCTGAAGGGAATTTGCATCATGTTTAAATTTATGCACAAATATATGCTTGTAGCACGTCTTTTATTCGTAGGTAACCCGATAAGGAACCATTACCCCAACAGGAACAATCCCGCTCCAGTTCCTTCACGCTACTAAAAACTTGATCGATCACCGTAACCATTTCACCTATTCCAAAACATTGTGTATGTTCTTGTGATAACTCCATCGGTATATTCCGCCGATGAATCCAGAACTACACACGGCCTAATTCCTATAAAACCAGGGATATGCAGGCAACTCAGAAATCAGAGTGCGGCCGATGTCTCTACCCGACAACTCTTTCATCCTTCCCGGGTAAAGAGGGGTAGCTATTGATACCTAATTTTTTCCTATACTATTTTTAAAATTCATATCTATCTTCAAAATAGTACCTGAGCATTAGCTAATATTTTTCCATAATTTCTGCATTTTTTTAAGGATATTATTAATTTATCCTAGTATTTTTATTATATAATAATTACTAATTGCATCACAAATGACTTTATAACAATTTTATGGCTTAATTTTACTATTTATATTTATAATAAGCTTTAATTATTTCATAAATAGCCACATTTATATTTTTTAGGTTATAATCGCAATTACTTTGCAATAATAGCCCATGTATGCATATTACATTATTTCACTGGAAAATAGCTTTTTATATTTTTATAATGTTGAGTAGTTATTTTAAATCATTTTATGCATGAAAATCATTTTTTAAAATTTCATAATTTTTTTACAAATTATTTTATTAATTAATTGAGTATTTAACAAATAGCCCTTTTAATTCTTTTAATTTTCGGAGCTAACCAATTATGCCAGCCCAAATATCTTAAAACTTAGCCCAATTCTCGCCCAGTCCCAATTCTATATCTACCCGACCCAAACCCTTCTCTAATCGTGGTCTTTGATCTCTGAGATCAACGGTCCACATTAATTTCTTCCTTTTTTAACCTAAAGCCAACTTAAACCCCCTCATTTTCCCTTCCCCCGCCGTCTTTGTTTACCTAACCCCTCCCCATCTCTATCAGACGCTCCCTAAAAACAAGCCGCCGTCACCGGAAAATCTCACCGTTCATGAGGTTTCTCTGTATTTTTCGGCCCTTGCCGGCCTTCTACATCTTCTGGTTGTTCGAATTCATCGATTTCTAAGAGAATCTCAAAGATATTCGACCTGGTTTTGTTCGAAAACCTTTTCAGAAGCCTGTTTATGACCATTTTCTTTTGTGAGTAGTATTTTCTTGTTATTTGTGGTTCACGTCTAAGGTTTTAAAAGGG
The DNA here is from genome assembly GCA_005239505.1 of Nicotiana paniculata. Lineage (NCBI taxonomy): Eukaryota > Viridiplantae > Streptophyta > Magnoliopsida > Solanales > Solanaceae > Nicotiana > Nicotiana paniculata. The sequence goes on along the minus strand of ML314458.1, from coordinate 17,126 downwards.
TTTCCCTTCACCTATGTCATTTTCAAAAAATCTATCCTTATGACTACTTGGGTCTGTTCAGATCTTTGAAAACTTGAAATGTTTTAAGTGTTATTTGATATTTTTCCTCAAAAATCTTCTGTTTTCTTTATTGCTACTTGATTCCAGTGCTTTTCTGAAATTAGGATTTCGTCCTAAGTTTCTTCAAAAGGCTTTTTTAACTTTCAAGTGTTTAAATCCGATTATTCTTTACTGGTTTGACTAATTGTTGTTTATTGCACTAATTACCTCAATCTTCTTCCTGTTATGTATTTATTTCTGTCAATAAAATATTTTGGCTGATTTTACTTAGGGTTCAAATTATATTTTCCTGTTAAAATCAGTATTTCTCTGTGATTTTACCTATTTCCTTGTTTGTGACTTTAATTAGTAATACTTGCCTTAATTAGACTATTACTGGATTTAGGGGGTTTAATTGACTCGTATATGGTATGTGATTAATATCTTACCTTATTTGAACCCTAATTTATACCGTTAATTGAATCTCCATATTCTAGGGGGGTCTCTCCTAGATTTTCTTTTTGAATTGATTGGTTAAATCCCCCAATTAAATGGTTGATCTATTTTATTACCCTGTTTATGAACTCCGAGTTATCTTTGCCTTATTTATTTTGATTTTACTAAGTTCTATAGAAACTCTCACTCTGTTTCTTCTAAACACAAACACAATTCAGAAAGAAGTTCGCACACACACACACACTTTGCTCTCCCTTTTCTGCTACTTGTGTTTACTACATTGTCTAGCCGGCTGAAAGCCAAGGCTAGACCAGTGAGTTCTGCATACTTTAACCTTCTGTTTGTTGTCTTTAACTGGTCTGTCTCCACTCTTAATATCCCTTTACACACATTGAAACCATACTTATGTGTTTTCCTTTTCATTGCTCTAACTATTTCTGTGTAGTTAAATCCATGCTTTCTTTTGTTTGTTGATCTCAATTAACATGTTTACTTCTGTATTTAAACTTCCATCTTTCCAGTTTATTGCTTTTAATCAGCATGTTCACTTCTGTGTTTAAACTTCTATATTTCCTGTCTATTGACCTCAATTATTATGGCCACTTCTATGCAATTAGATCCATGTCTTTTCTGTGAATTGATTCCAATTAGTATGAATACCTCTGTCTTTCCTGTTTATTGACCTTAGTTAGCCTGAGTACATCCATGAAGCCAGCTTCTATGTCTTTCTTCTCTATTGCTTTAAGTCAGCATGATTACTTCTGTTTCTATGTCCTATCTAGTGTTGTGTAATCTGGTTATTTAAACTTATGTGCTTCCATTTTGGCTTTTGATCAGTATGTCTATCCTTGTTGAGTGTTGTGGAATCTGGTTGTTACAATATGTCAACCTGCTTTGTGTTAACTACCATGCTATCACTCTTGACCAGTTCTAAGTGTTCCTTGTCGCACCCCCCTCTTTCCTCCCCTTTCGGATCGGTCAGGGTATTCGACATTATTGGGACAACTCATTTCCTTTTGGGAAAGCGATAAGGAATTGAAGAGTCGCCACCTAACGATTTTTAAGGTACGTTAGGGAACCTACTAAAGGTTATTTATAAACATATATTAGATAACCAGAGATAGGGTAAGGGCTTGAAATTACTTCAAAGGGAAGGTATTAGGCACCCCACGAAGTCCACAAATGTGGTTCCCGGCCCAAACAAACTTTGTGAACAGATAGCGTATAAACAATAAACACATAGGTAAATAGATGAAGGTTTTGAGAAGACTTGCAGTCCAAGCACACATATGTGCTTAAGTTTAAAAGATTTAAAGTCTAAGTGCATATACAAAATTCCGGAGGTTTTACAATCTAAGCACACATGTGTAAGGGATAGGGGGTCCTAGGTTGTTTATCCTATAAGATCACATCAGTACAATGCCCGGTAATCACTCCTCAGAAGAGGGGCTACACGTGGCATTAGCGCACCGGATATTATATCCATGTCTACCCTTCCCACCCCTTAGTGGTTATTAAGTGGGTTTATTTAACGAACTATATGTGTTCTATTACCCGTCCCTTCTTAATGGCCCTGGGGGAATTTAGGACCTATAACGGTAGGCAATTCTAGAAAAAACCCCTAAGGTTAAAAGGATAAAACTCTAAGCGACAGGAAAGAACAAATAAGACTTTACAAATAAATGCAGGAAAAGCAGTTAAGAGGCTCAGATTTACCTCCATAGATAATGCACATAAGCAGCACGTCTCAAACACAAACAAGAGGCGATTTTATTAGATAGAATCGTAAGACAGGATATCTAAGTGAATATCAATGCACAAAAGTATGTAGCTTGTTTATAAACTCAATAGCAAGGACCTAATCAGTTTGCTTACTGATTTTAAAACCTATTAGCCTTTAGACAGTAAACGCAATCAAAACAATATTCATTTTAATAAGAGATTGATTACCTAAGGCTTTCCTAGGCGTGGGGTTGTGCGTAGTAAGTACCAGAATTATTAGACAATTCATAGGTTGTTTTACCTAAAACATGCTGTTCTAAATGATGTAAATCTGAGAATGCAGAGATAGTTACCAACTTCAATTAAGAGCAGACATGATAATCATATGCGAGGCTATCTTATACCTTTTCATGATTCAGCAGTTTAAACTAGGCGTAGTTAAGTAAATGTAAATCCTAGAGCATTGTATCTAATATGCACATATACATGCAGGATGGCTAGGACATAATTTCAAGATGCAGTAGATTCCTAAAGCATGATTTCTAAAATGCACAAAGAGTTACAGGATGATTGGGACATGTTTTGAATGCATATGAGTATTAATTTAATCACCCTAGGAGCAGAATTTCTAAGTGGTAGGCATAAGCATAAATTAAGCACATGGTGTACGTTAAAGCAGTAAACATGAAAGCCTTAAAGACATGATATCTATGTTTGGCTTGGTTTGAATGAACATGTTAGTCCTAAGCATTGATTCTAACGCAAATATAGGGAATGTAAAGCCTAAAGAATGATTTCTACCCAGTGGCATTGATAAGATCATATAGCTATCCCCCTATTTCACTAGCCATCCCCGAGTATTCATTTACAATAATTATTATAGACCAGCTGAATAAATTACATAAATAGATAAAGGAAAAGAAGAAGTTAAACTATAAGGAGCCTGAAAACAGGCCCAAATTCCCAGAACCTCAAGTGCCCAAATGTTTCATAGACTTTCTCATATCCGGTTGTGTCAGAGTTCCCTAAGGACCTCAAGGGATCCCGGGCAGTGCTCACATCCAGATTTCATAACCATAATTGAGTAAGTGCAGTGTGGAAGGACCAGCCCCAGTGCATCAGAGTTCAGAGGGATCTCACAGGAATCCCAAGGCAGTCTACACTGGAGGGGCAGAACCTAAGGACCTAAGAGTAGAGTGAGGGTGCTTAACATAGTTTTGAAAAGGGTTTAATAGGAAATCAGTATTTGAAAGTAGGGATTCAGTTGCAGTAGTTTTATAAAAATAAGAGAGTTGTTTAGCAGTAAAACAATTTTGATAAGAGTGGTGAAATCAAACGAACAACAGATCAAAAACAGAGCCAAACAGGTTCAACAATACTCAATTAACAACCCTTCACACAGGGATAATTAGGGACTGGGGACACAAAATATACATTTAATAAACATAATTCTATTGCAATTAAGGGGTAGCTAATAGTGTTAATAGTGAGACATGAATTCAGGAATGCTAATTAGAATATAGTCACAGAATCACAAGTGCTTAGAGGGTTCATGGGATTGGGAAATGACATAGTATAGGATTTCATAGCAGCAGTGAGGACATAGAAGCACTAAACACGATTGAGCATAGCATCAGGGCAACTTAGGGTAACAAATCAATAAGGCATACAAGAACTAGGCTACTAGTACACAAGCATCAAAACAGAATTGAGTCATATTGAATCAGATTACAGGTTTATAAGAACATGCTAATCCTAAAGAGTTAAGACATAATTAGTATACTAGATGTAGCAATGATGCAAAGAATTCAATTACATGTTGAACAACAAAACAATAGATAGAAACAGATCAGGAACATGATAAACTGAAGCATTAAAGGGAAGATATTGGTTTTGGGACTTAAATTGAAAATCAGAACATACCAGTAAATGGACAGTAAACACAAAGGTGAAGGGGCAAGAGAGCACAATAGGTAGTCTTGGCTTGCAACCGACTAACTCAGACTAATAGTAAGTGACACAAAAAGAGAGCAGAAAGCTTTGAGTGTAAGAGATAGAGTTTGAACTAATGTGTTCGTCTCTGTTTAGTGTCAATGAGAGAGAGCATATATAGCAATTTGAAACTAGGTAGGATAAGGTAACAATCAAAGTTAGGCAGTGATTGGGGAATCAGAATCAATCAACATAGTATCAATATAAGTACTCCCTTCAATTAATGAGTTAACTTTGAACGGTAATAGACATGCAATAAATAAGGAAAGATACCATATGACTGGAAGATAACACAATAAGGAAATAATTTCAGCACAGTACCAGTATAGAACATGTAATTGAGGCTAGGTTCATAGGATACTAATTAAGGAAATAACATAAGAATTAATTTGACAGCACAGTCGACCATAAAATAAGCCAAAAGATAAGCTAAGGTCGGAAAATCAGTAGGGAAATCATCATAAGGGATTAGTGAAGGGTATCAATCATAGAGAATCAAGCATTCAAATAGGAAATAATACTGATTAGGGGGAATCAACACAAATTTCACAGAATAAACACATGTTAAGCAAGGCAGAAGGCAATAATTAGAACCCTAATAGACATGGTAAAGTAAATATCATATAGAATCAGGGATTCAAACTGGAATATAGTACTGATAAACATAAACCTCTGAGAGTAAGCAAGGTAAGCACATAATAGGAAGAAATAGGCAGAATCAGAAATCTTAGTAAGTTAAACAAGGTGAAAATCACAAAAATACTCAGATTAATCGAAGCATATTTATGAGAATCAAACATGCAAACAAGTTTGAAAGAACGAACAATAAAGAAAAACTCAGAACCCAAAGATTAAACTAAGAAACTTAGGGTTTTCAACATAATAAAATCAGATGGAGTAAAAACTTAAAAAAATCGTTTAAACACAGTGAAAATGATAACAGTAAAGTCAGAAGAAGAATGGTTTTTTTGAAAAGGGGTCAAGAAACCCTAGTTTGAAGATGAAGAGATGCTTTAGGAAAATCCGAAAATCTTTAAGAAAACATCAAAATAACTTGGAATATACCCAGATCTGTTGCAGATCTAATAAATCAAATTTTAAAATTAGGGTTTCAGAGAGAGAACCCAAAGAGAGAGAGAGAGAGAGAGTCGGCTTAGAAACCACATGTTCTAGGCGGAGATTGAAGGATCTTACTCAGATGGCCATGGACGGCTTGAGAATGATATGAAAGCCACAGGAGGTGAGCTGGGACCCCAGGTGGTGGATGAATAACCAAACGGTCCCTTGAGGACCTCAGGGATGCAAGAATCCAGCCATAGAGGCTAGGGGATTGGGAACCGCCATTGTTACCGGCGAAACCAGAGAATGAAGAGGGAATTAGGGTTTGATGCAGAGAGGATTTGAGAGAGAAGGGGAAGGGGATGAAGGAGGATAGAAGATGAGGGAAATGAGAGAAGTGAGGGTTTGGGAGGGGGGTCGTTCGGATTAATTAAGGAAAGGGTAAATCATGACCATTGATCTAAGTGATCAACGGCCAGGATTGAAGTGGGGTATTGGGTTGGGTAGGTTAAATGTATTGGTCTTGGGTGTTTGGGTTGTTTTAATCAGACTTGGGTCTGGTCTAATTAGGTTATAAATGAAATGGAAATGGCTATCTGTTAAATACCCCATGTAAATTAATTAAAACAGTTTATAAAAAATAGCTGTTAATTATAAAAATGAATTTCATGTGTAGAAAATAATTCAGAATGATTACTTGGTATTTTTAAAAATACAAATGATTAATTTCTGGGTAAAAATAGTATAAAATCGTATGATTGGGCTATAATTGCAAAGTTATAGCAATTATAGCCAAAAGGTTCCAATTTGGCTAATTATGAAATAATTTGGTCTTAATAGGACAAAAAGTAATTAATGAAACCAAGAAATGCTTTTGAAATAATTTGTAATTCAATTTTATAATTATTTGTTGGCAATAAAATGCTGGATAGATTAATACAAATATAGGGAAATTGTGGAAAATGTCAATTTATTGATACATGGTTTTGAAGCTACATATGCAAACTTAAAATATTTTGAGGAAAAATTGGGTATCAACAGTTGCCCCTCTTTACCCAGAAAGGATGAAAGAGTTTATCGGGTAAATAAATAATGGCCAATTTTGACCGAGCGAAAAGGTTTGGAGAGATTTAGGCCGCACCCTGGTTTCTGAGCTTCCTACATATCCTTGATTTTACAGGAATCAGGCCGTATGTAGTTCTGGATCCATCGACAAAGTATACCGGTGATGTCATCACAATAACAGACGCAACATCTAGGGCTAGATGAATGAACGGTTCTACGGGAGATGTTAGGTTTGATATGGCTGGGAGAACTGGAACGGGATCGCTCCTGCGGGGTAGCCGTCGCTTGTCGGGTTACCTGCAAATACAAGCAATACAGGTGTATAATATGCATAATTTTAAACATGATGCAAGCTCCCGTTGGACTATGAATGTTGTCTTCAGACGGTTAGGGATGACATCCTCAGACCATGATGTCCTGGGCCATGAATTGTTTGATGAAGGATTTGCAGGCCATGCAATGATGTTCTCGGGCCATGAAGATGGTGCCTCCGAACTATGACGCCCTTGGACAGGTTGGCGATATTTCAGCCCATGATAGAATATGATGCTTGACAACACAGAGCTTAGTCTTGCAAGTTGAAGGGCGGATCTTAGCCCGAAAGAGAAGCGAAGTACAATGTTCTTGAGAGATAGCGCTTACTCTCGATGAAAAGGTAAATTGGAGGAAGAGCTTAGCCTCATGCAGATAGGAAGGCAGCGGTTAGCCTTATGCAAATGGGAGGTAGAGCTTAACCTCATGCAAAAATGGAGTCAGAGCTTAGCCTTATGCAAATGAAGGAAGAGCTTAGCCTTATGCAGACGAAAGGCAGACGATTAACTTTATGTAAATATGAGGCAGATGATTAGCCTTATGCAAATGGGAGGTAGAGCTTAACCTCGTGCAAAAATAGAGACAGAGTTTAGTCTCATGCAAATGAAGGCAAAGCTTAGCCTTATGCAGAGAGAAGGCAGATGATTAGCCTTATGCAAATAGGAACAGACAACAAATGCTAGTAGACTTTCTTAGCTGGTAATAGGTTGTGGTATTGCGATTGTTGCGAGAACTATGACTATGGAGCATGTTCGCCCTTTCGTGCTGATAGTAAACTTTGCATTTGCGATTGTGTTGAAGTTTGTGACTTTGAAACCTATTTGTTTTTTTACTCTTGCATCCAAAGAAAAATCGTGAGATCTATAGGTGTGGAAGGTTGGTTCGTATCTCCGCTGGCTTTACTTGCTTCGCTCTGCTTGGTCTGATGATTCTGTTTGTGTCATCGGGGTAGCGTTTGCTAAACAAAGCTATATTTTGAAAAATCTACGCATGATTCTGCAAAGACATAGTAAAAATATATTTTGAGAAATTTAGATGAACCGACGACCGTGACATGGTTCAAGACATTACAACCACTCATGCTACGGAATTTTGAGGGTCCTCCTCAAAATTCTATCCCAGTAAGATGGTTGATGATTCTGACCGTTGTTCATGTTGCGATTCGGCTGAATTTGCTTCGAAATTTTGAGGGTCCTTCTCAAAATTCTGCCCGAGTTTCCAATTACGGGGGAAATGAGATTTTTATTGAATTATGACCGAACCCATAGGGCTGCCTACATATCCCCTATTAAACGGGAATTAGGTCGGGCTTAGTTCAGTTTACATCATTGAAGAAAAGCATAGAAACTTACACATAATATCGTTTGACTGCATCTGACTTGATTGGCTTTGGCCAAAATTCTCCATCTATATCTGCAAGTATGAGAGCTCCTCCTGTCAATACTCGGTGAACCATATACAGACCTTGCCAGTTGGGAGAAAATTTCCGTTTGGCTTTGTCTTGATTTGGAAAGATCTTCTTTAACACCATCGGCCCCAGTGTGAACTGTCTTGGCTTGACTCTCTTGTTGAAGGCTCTAGACATTTTATTCTGATAAAGTTGACCATGACATATTGCATTCATCCTTTTCCCATCTATGAGGACCAACTGCTTGTAGCGGTCTTTTATACATTCCGTGTCACTGAGCTCAACTTCTTGTATGATTCTTAAGGAAGGGATCTCCACTTCGGCACGGATAACAACTTCCGTACCATAAACCAGTAAATAAGGAGTTGCCCCGATTGATGTGAGGGCTGTGGTGCGATGTCCCAGTAAGGCGAATGATAATTTTGCATCCCACTGTTTGTGCTTTTCTATCATCTTTCTCAATATCTTTTTGATGTTCTTGTTGGAGGCTTCCACAGCTCCATTCATCTGTGGTCTATAGGTTGTGGAATTCTTGTGCTTGATTTTTAAAGTCTCGCACATGACTTTCATCAGATCACTATTGGGATTGGAGCCGTTGTCGGTGATGATTGACTCCGGAACCCCGAACTGAAAAATGATACGTCCAAGGACAAAGTCTCCCACGACTTTCTTAGTCACTGTTTTGTATGATGCCGCTTCGACCCATTTAGTGAAGTAATCAATACTAGGATGAACCTGTGTCCATTTGAGGTTGTGGGCTCGATTGGTCGAATAACGTCCATTCCCCAGGAGACGAACGACCAAGGTGATCTTGTTGCATTGAGCTCATTTGGGGGTACCTTTATCATATCTGCATGTACCTGACATCTATAGCATTTTCGGACATATTGGATGCAGTCCGTTTTCATGGTCATCCAGAAGTAACCGGCTCGGAGTATTTTCTTTGCTAGGACAAAACCATTCATGTGTGGGACATAGGTCCCAGCATGTATCACTTCAAGTAGTCTAGAAGCTTCCTTTGTATCGACACATATCAATAATCCCAAGTCGGGAGTTGTCCTATATAGGTTTCCTCTGCTGAGAAAGAAATTGCTGAAAAATCTCCGGAGCATGCATTTATGAGTGTGATTTGCAAGCTTTAGGTACTCTCCCTTTGACAAGTATTCCCTGATGTCGTGGAACCATGGTCTTCCGTCTGCTTCTTCTTCAACATGGTCACAATATGCCGGCTGTTTATTGATCTTCATTGGAATATGATCAATGAAGTTCTTATCTGGGTGTTGTATAATGGATGATAGAGTGGCCAATGCATGGGCAAACTCGTTCTGAACTCTGGGGACGTGCCGAAAGTCTGTCTTTGTGAACCTTTTCCTCAATTCTTGCACATGGTGCAGATATGGAAATATCTTGGAATTCTTGGTAGCCCATTCTCCTTGTACTTGGTGTATTAGCAGATCTGAGTCACCAATTACTAGAAACTCCTGGATATTCATGTCAATGGCCATACTGAGCCCTAAGATGCAGGCCTCATATTCTGCCATACTGTTGGTACAGGGAAATCTGAGTTTGGAAGATACCGGGTAGTGTTGACCTGTTTCCGATATCAAGACAACTCCAATGCCTACTCCTTTGAAATTGGATGATCCGTCGAAGAACATTCTCCACCCATCATAGGATTTTTCAATGTCCTCCCCTATGAATGACACTTTTTCATCGGGAAATAGATTTTCTAGGGTTCGTATTCTCCTTCCACGTGATTCTCGGCAAGATGATCTGCCAGCGTTTTCCCCTTGACCGCTTTTTGAGTCACATAGACAATGTCGAACTCACTCAGCAGGATTTGCCATTTGGCCAGTTTTCCAGTGGGCACGGGCTTCTGAAAGATATACTTCAAGGGATCCATCCTTGATATGAGATATGTTGTGTAGGCACAGAAGTAATGCCTCAGCTTCTGGGCTACCCAGGTCAGAGCACAGCAGGTACGTTCCATTAGAGAATACCGTGCCTCATATGGAGTGATCTTCTTACTCAATTAATAAATAGCATGTTCCTTTATTCCTATTTTGTCATGCTGCCCCAGAACGCAGTCGAAAGCTTCATCTAATACCGCAAGGTAGAGTAGCAAGGGTCTACCTAGATCTGGCGGGACCAAGACTGGTGGCGTTGACAAGTATTCCTTGATTCTGTCAAAAGCTTTTTGACAATCCTCGGTCCATTTAGTTGCAGCATCCTTTTCTAACATCTTGAAGATTGGTTCACATATGAACGTGGACGGGGCTATGAACTGGCTGATGTAGTTAAGGCACCCGAGGAAACTCATCACATCTTTCTTGTTCTTTGGCGGTGGAAATTCTTGGATGGATTTGACCTTTGATGGATCCAGTTCTATTCCTCGGCGGCTGACGATGAACCCAAGCAATTTCCCAGCAGGAACCCCAAACGCACACTTCGCGTGGTTTAATTTGAAGTTTTACTTTTGTAGCCGGTTGAAGAACTTTCTCAAATCTGTTGTATGGTCGGTGGCTCTTCTGGACTTGATGATGACGTCGTCCCCATACACCTTAGTTCTTTATGTATCATATCATGGAAGATAGTGGTCATAGCTCTCATATAGGTGGCCCCAACATTCTTTAGGCCGAATGACATCATCTTATAACAGTAAACTCCCCACAACATAATGGAAACCATTTTCTCAGCATCTTCCTCGTCCATCCAAATCTGATGGTAACCAGCAAAGCAATCCATGAACGACTGAAGCTCATGCTTGGCGCAATTATCAATCAGGATGTGTATGTTCGGGAGAGGGAAATCATCCTTCGAACTGGCCCGGTTGAGATCTCGGTAGTCGACACAAAACCTGACCATTCCATCTTTCTTGGGCACTAGCATGATGTTGGATAACCATGTCGGACATTCAACTACACTGAGAACCTTGGCGTAGATTTGCTTGGTAACTTCCTCTTTGATTTTCAGACTCATATCATGCTTGAATTTTCTGAGATTCTGTTTTACCGGCAGGCACATTGGATTGGTTGGTAACGTGTGAGCCACAATAGATGTAGTTAGACCAGTCATGTCATCGTACGGCCATGAAAATGTGTCTTCATAATCTTTCAAGAATTGTGTGTATTCCACTTTCTCTGATGGCGATAAATAAATACTAATGCGAGTTTCTTTGACAGTTTCTGAATCTCCCAGGTTGACTATCTCGGTTCCGTCCAGATTGGACTTAGGTCTATTTCCAAAATCCTCAACTTCTCTGATAATTTCATCGGGTATGGTATCTTCTTCTTCTGAATCACTTTCCTTTTGTTGCGTTGTCTCATTGCATGTCACAGTCATTGGTTCATCAAGACGAGAAATAGTAATGTCGTAAGACAAAATAATGAGATAATATGATAGTAAATGAATACACATTCATTGAAACATAAAAGTGATTTTCGAATATTTTGGAACATTGGAGATTTTATTGGAAAATGCAAAAAATGGAAATGCGGAAAAGGAAATCATTAGCAAAATGAAATAATCAATGCTTGTTCAGCCTTGCTACCCCAGGACTCATCGGGCCTTGGATGGGCTGACAGTCCAATTCTTGAGAAACGATCCCTTGCTCACAGTTTGGATGGTAGGACCTTCCTCTTCCTCCTCCTAAAAAATAACACAACAGTCCATGTCACCATCTTCTAGAGTTTCTTCTTCTTCTGACACCCATATGATATCAGGTTGCCGGAAAGTCTGCTCCAAATGTGGTATAGGCTGTTCCAATGGATAGTAGGTACCGTGCCATGGTGGCGATCAATCTTCGTCCTCCTACCAAGTGTATTTGTATCCCATCCCAAAAGTGGTGCCATGGTGCTCCAACTGTATTGGTTTGGAAATCCCCTGAAGATTTTTCCCGAGTCCTCTGCCAAGCTCGTATCCACTCTAGTTCAGTATGCTTTCGATCTCACTGTCCCACCATTTGTCTTTATCCACTGCATTGACACGTTCAGTGTGGTGGTAGGTTTCTCTCACCAGCCTTTTTCTACCCTCAATCACCAGGATAGTCTGGCGACTATAGATAGGGTTGCTTCCATCTGCATGGATGATTACTTCCTGGTGGTTCCATCAAAATTTCACTGCCTGATGCAATGTTCATGCCACAGCCCCAGCGTCATGTATCCATGGGCGTCCCCACAACAGATTATAGGATGTCGATATGTCTATCACCTGAAATTCAATTTTGAACCATGTAGGTCCCATCTGCAGACAAAGACTGATTTCGCCGATGGTAGACCTTTGAGAACTGTTGAAAGCCTTTACATTCATAGATCCTTCTTTGATCTCGTGCAGTCCCTTGCCCAATTTCTTGAGTGTTGTCAACCCACAGATGTTGAGGTTGGATCCCCCGTCGATCAGAATCTTAGAGATGAAGTAGTCCTCACATTGCACAGTGATGTGTAGTGCTTTGTTATGACTTAGCCCTTCAGGCGGAAACTAGTCCTCGTGGAAAGTGATCTTGTAAATCTCTAGTACTTGACCTACCATATTGGCCATTTCTCCACTAGTTATGTTATTTGGCACATATGCTTCGTTCAGCACTTTCATCAAAGCATTCCTGTGTGTCTCTGAATTATGCAGAAATGATAGAATGGATATCTGGGTTGGTGTTTTGTTCAGCTGATCGATGAAATCTAGGCATGTCTCAATGACGAGTGTCCTGTTGGAAGCATACTTGCTAGACTCTGCCAAGTGTTCAGGTGTATAGACCATGCCGGTCTTTATCATCCCCTGTGCAGAACCAGATTCTTCTATCTTGACTTTACTTTTCCTTCTTGCTTCAGCTGTGTAATCCGAAGGTACAACCTTGTCGTTGAAAGGTGACGTGGTTGACACTATCACTGTGATTGGTGCAACTACTGTCACTTCAAATGGAATGGGTGCCTTAGCACGCGACATAACTTCAACCTCGAACAACAAATGCGTGTTTGCAGGTGGTGTTGTTTCAAGCTTGAATGGGATAGATGCATTTACCTCGACATCTCCGGATGGCTGAATTTGGACTATATAGGATTAAGAATGACTGTTGGCTTCTTTGAGTCATCACCTTCTATGATTAACCCGATTGACCCCTCTAGGTCCCAATCTTCTTCTATCTCTATCATGTTGACACCCCTATGGTCTAGAAGCGGATTGTTGCGAACATTGGGATCATCTTCTTTTGCCCGGATGACCTTGTTATCAATCATAGACTGGATCTTATCCTTTAATGAGCGACATTCATCAAATGTATGCCTCTTCATGCCGGAATGATATACACAGGTCTTGTTTGGATTGACCCATTGGGATGGATTTTCTGGGGTTATAGCAGGGATATGAGTGACATAACCAGTAGCTTTTAATATTTCATACAGCTGGTCGATAGGTTCAGCAATGGCAGTGTATTGTTTAGGAGGTTTGCAATCAAAGTTGGGTCGAGGTCGAGGGAAATTTTGGCGAGCAGGGGTGATTGGAAGTGAGATGGCTGAGAGTTGTAGTTATGATAAACAAGAGCTGGTTGGGAATATCTAGGGAAGTAGGATGATATGTAGATGGTGGAGATGGCTGATATGTTGATAGAGGTACTAACTGATAGGTGGGTGAAGATGCTTGATAGGTGAGTGGGGAAGTTATGTATACCAACGGGGATTTGGGTCCCTGTGCAACCATTACCGTTCCTGCATCTTTCTTCTTTGATATACCACCATACTGCAATGCTTTGTTTGTGGCCTGTAGTGCCTCAAAGTTAGTGACAATTCCACTCTTGATAACTTCTTCAATTCTCTCACCCAGCTTGATGATGTCAGAGAATTTGTGGTTTTCAATCACCATTAGCCTCTCATAATACTGCGGGTCTTGTGCCCGAATGAAGAATTTGTTCATTTGTTCTTCCTCTAGGGCAGGCATGACCTTGGCTGCTTTAGAGCTCCAGCGAGCGGCATACTCGCGAAAAGTTTCGTTGGGCTTCTTTTTAAGGTTTTGGATGTAGAAAACGTCTGGTGCATTATCAGTATTGAACCTGAATCGGTCCATAAAGTCTGATGCCATACTTACCTAGTCGGACCACTTCTTAGGGGTTTGGCTGATGTACCAAGATAAAGCATCTCCTGTGAGGCTCCTCATGAAAAATTTCATGTGAATCTTCTCGTCTCTTCCTACTCCAACCAACTTATCACAATAGGTCCTTAGATGGACCCTGGGATCACCTGTACCATCGAACATTTCAAACTTAGGAGGTTTGTAACCCTCCGGTAGTTCAACATCGGGCTGTATGCAGAGATCTTCGTAGTTCAAACCTTCGACTCCCTTGCTTCCTTCAACACCCTGAACTCGACTAGTCAGCTTCTTAAGTTCCTCGGCCAAATTCATAATGAGCATATCCTTCTGACTGGATTCAGGTTTGTAAGCAACGTGTTGGGTGGAGTGAGGTAGAGTCTCCACGTATATGGGGTTGTTCTGATGACCTGGTGTTTGAGCATAGAGGTGGTCATTTGTGGAGTCTTGTGGTTCAGGGATAATAGCGGGGTATTCCATGGAGCGTGGGAAGTGTTGTGTTGGTGCTGTGGTGAGATAATTTATTTTTTTGGTGGAGTTGTATGATGATAAGTTGTGGGAGGGTTCATTTTGTCTGGGGTGTTTTTAGGAGGTATGGGATTTTGAGTGACATTTGGGACACTGAGTGAGAAGGATAAATTTTCCAAGTTCTGGACATGCTCAAGCTCCCCTTGGAGTTTCAACAACCTTTGCTCGAGTTGTGACATAGCATCATTCTGAAGCTGAGTACCTTGTTCAACTGACGTTATGTTTTCTTGTCTGATGTTGCCCAAATCTTCCACTTTGCCTTTGCCTTTGCCTTTGCCTTTAGGAGGACTCGGAGGAGGAGGAGGTGGAGGGCCCCTGGATCTTGTGTGATATGATGATGATGCCAGAATGCACGAACCAACCTTTGGGGAGGGGAATAATCAAAAGAAACAAAAAAAAAACAAAAGGTAGCCAAGTCAATGAGGATCATGAGAAAATATTGCAGTATTTAAACACATAGTGCAGGAATAAAAGTGTGTCCTAATTTGGGAGCCTCGTTGTGCCAGAGATAGTCCTAGCGACAACTTAATTTTGGAGAACTTAGATGCAAAAATGCCTCATTTCATTAATTTAAAATAGACAAGTCCAAAATGACACTAAAATAATGAGCAGGAAATAAAGTCACTAATGGCATTTGGCCTTATTACATTGGTAAAAGCAATGAAAAGGAAACCTAGACTACTTAGTCCCCGAAGGACCTTCCCCAGGCTTGGTCTTCTTGGTTCTGTCAATCAGGCTCCCCAGGTCGTGCATGCCCAATAGCAGGTATCTTTGTCACTTGGCAAAAGGTCTTCCCACCAATCCAACAATAATGGTGGTATTCTTTGGACCATGCCAGACCTGGGGACTCCGTGCCTCATTTTCTGCAAAATAGATAAGGTTAGACCCTTACCCCCGAAATACTCGACTATTTATACACTTATGAATAGCATGCATGCATTTAGTTCTCCAAATAAATACACAGAACATGACTACGTCCGTTGGGATTATGACAAACCCGGTGGACTTTCAGATAAGGCTGTCTTAAAGGGTTATTGTGCGGATGACACGTTTACCCAGCTAGGCTTGACCATGATGCATTTACAATATAACAGAGTAAGGTTTCTATGGGGTTTTAGACTAGTATCCTCAAGCGGACAACTTGAGGGGGAAAGGCACGGAACCGTCGACTACACCGCTGATCGACTAGTTTTACCGCAAATAAGTCTTTCTGAATTTTGGGGTGATATAAAATGGTAGGTCTCAAACACTCATCAAGCGTTTCTATAGGATTTGTTTAGGCACGAGCGGAATATGATGTTGAGCATGATTTATGCAAAAATAAATGAGCAATAAAAACATGTTGTCATGTATTTACACGTTATGAAAGCGGTAAATACAACAGTTATAATTGAAAAAGCAGTTACAAAGGAAAACAAAAAGAAACATGTCAGTTTTGATTCTTAAAGGAATAAATACTTGAAAGAGATAAACAATTAATGGCACATAAAAAAGAGGGGGGGGAAGGGAAAAGTCGCAAGTATTAACAAAGTAAACACAAGTTCACAAAGCAGTTTGGAGAATGGTAAAAGCCTAGGATAATCCCCAGCAGAGTCGCCATGTTGTCGCCCCCCTCTTTCCTCCCCTTTCGGTTGGGTCAGGGTATTCGACATTATTGGGACAACTCGTTTCCTTTTTGGAAAGGTATAAGGAATTGAAGATTCGCTACCTAACGATTTTTAAGGTGCGTTAGGGCACCTACTAAAGGTTATTTACAAACACAGATTAGATAACCAGAGATAAGGTAAGGGCTTGAAATTACTTCAAGGGGAAGGTGTTAGGCACCCCCTCGAAGTCCACAACTGTGGTCCCGGCCCAAACAAACTTTGTGAACAGATAGCATATAAGCAATAAACACATAGGTAAATAGATGAAGGTTTTGAGAAGACTTGCAGTCCAAGCACACATATGTACTTAAGTTTAAAAGATTTAAAGTCTAAGCACATAGACAAAATTTCGGAGGTTTTACAATCTAAGCACATATGTGTAAGGGATAGTGGTGTCCTAGGTTGTTTATCCTATATGATCACATCAGTACAATGCCCGGTAATCACTCCTCAGAAGAGGGGCTCTACGTGGCTTTAACACATTGGATATCATATCCATGTCTACCCTTCCCACCCCTTAGTGGTTATTAAGTGAGTTTATTTAACGAACTTTATGCGTGATGTNAGACTAAGCGGGCGTTGCAAATATAATCCTGGGGTATTATGCCCAGAGTCGATCCCACAGGGAATTGACGTATCAAGCAGGCTGTTTAAATTAGTACTCAGCTGTCACCTGATGTTATTTAAATTACTAATACTAAAGATTAAAAGCAAAGATTAGCTATACTAATGTATAAACAATTGTAATAAAATCTAAGGTTGTAGTTTCCCCCGCTGGTGAACTTACTTCTCGGATATTCGTATATCTTGATTAATCGTCTCTATCA
>MDKI01282373.1:0-13432 GCA_005239505.1 Nicotiana paniculata | reverse complement strand
ATATATTGTATCAACGACTAAAATTTTTGAAGTTTGTAAAGATAATTTGTGGTGGCCCCATCGTTAAAAAGGCGAAAATTAACCTGTTCCCATTGGTTAAAAAATTCTAGTTATAATTCATTTGATGTACATAGAGGCTTATACTTTATGCTGATAAACACATGAAACTGTATCTCTGCATGTGTGTTTGTGTCAAGGGCTTCTGTAATCTTATTTGAACAATAATTACTCTAGCCATATAGGATGTATTTACTGGATTAGTATTAATTTCTTTTACTAATACAGACGTAGTAACTCCCTCTGACTTCGAACTGTCAAAGGCAGATCATGATGAATTGTCACGATCCAAAATCCTAATATATCGTGATGGCGTCTATCGATGATACTAGGCAAGTCGATATTTTTAAAATACTTCCAATATTTTACAGAAAGATAAATCAAAAGCTTTTAAATGATAAAGTTTTCGTAAACAGGAGTTATCCCAAAATACAGTGCGAAAAGTTGTCCCAAACATCGTGGTGTCACTAAGTCATGAGGATCTAAACAACCAATATAGGAAATAGTGTCTACAAGAGTTTGTATCAAAATACAAATAAAGAAAAAGAAAAGAAGACCAGTAAGGAGAAACAAGGACTGCGAACACTGGCAGCTACCTCGTAAATCTCCGACAATCAACTGCGCATGAGATCAATGCCCTCCGTCTCCAGAAATAACTGGATCTGCAAAGTTAAATACGCGTATTCTAGGTAGATTAAATATGGAAAGTTTGTGAAACTAGTGGGATATTGTGAATAACCTAGGGTTTTGGTAAAGTTGGGATTTTATCACGAGTTTGATGGTGGAAATTGGAATAAATTATATATTGGAGTTCGGGAGGTCATGGGTAACTTTTATATTAAAACATTTCCGAAATCCGGGCACGTGGGCCTGGGGGTAAATTTTATGAATCTTCCAAATTGGGTTGGGTAACTACTATAAAAGCTAAATTATGAACTTTTGAGTATATATTTACTAGTTTATACGACTTTTGATTAGTTTCGAAGACCTCGACGTCGTTTGAGGTGTTCTAGTGAGGTCGGAGAGCCGGATTGAGGACTTGGAATCGAGGTAAGTCTCTTGCCTAACCTTGTAAGAGGAAATTTATCACCTTAGGCGTATTATTGTTGTGTGCTACTTGTGTGGGGAGCATGTACGCACGAGGTGGCGAGAGTCCATACGTAGCTATATCTCATGATATGTCCGGATAGATTTAGATTCACATCATGCTTGTAATTGTACTGATCGTGCCTATTATGTATATTAATTATTTTGATTAGGACTGAGACCTAGGGTTTAAAGTGGAGATATCGACCTGATTTCTTATTTTAGAAAAGTTTGGAAACACTTTGTCACGACCCAAATCGATGGAGCATGACGAGTGCCCGAGTCCTACCTGTCGAACACCCCTAAGCATGCATTTACGATATAAATATGAATTAAAGGTAGGTCATGAATATCATATGTTAATAAAATACTGAATTACGTGAATGACATACGTGAGGAAAACATGTCCAAAAGACATATATACATATACATACGGAATACGGTAGGGCGAGCCGGCAAGGCTAATATAGACAACTACATACATCCGAAACTGGAAGCCGACAAGGCCACATGCTATCCAACTACACATAATTTTCTACAGGTCTCTAATAGAGTGTACAACTGTATAAAGGACGGGACTAGGCCCCGTCATACCCATATATGTATACAAACATATCGTACCAAAACTCAAAGCAGCTCCGGATCAAATGGAGCACACCATCTCTAGCTGATCAAGGATCCTAAGAGGGGGTACCGTCAGCCTGTCTACCTGCACCTGCGGGCATGAAACACAGGCCCCGAGGAATTGGGGCATTAGTACGAATGATGTACTGAGTATATAAGGCATGAAAATCAGTACATAAAGGACATAGATGAAACATGGAGTAAAGAATTCCACCTGTAAGTTTAAATAACTTTGTGAATCCTGAAACATTTATAATGTCATGAACGTGCTTATAAATATCGTATCATGCGTAGGTATAGGTGTACATAACATCATCAAGCCTCTGAGGTCATCCCATCATATCATATCAGCCTGCGTGGGCAAAATCATCAACTATACCAACTGATCAGGTGGTGGTGCGTATATAACGCCGTAACCTTTTCCCATATCCCATATACATATAATATAGGTGTATATAACGCTATCTGGTCATGGGTCAATGACCATGTGTAAATGAATGAAATGCATAAGAAGTAAGTTTGTAAGATTTCTTGGAATGTCATAAGATCAATATGCCTTTCGGATAAACTTTATCAACTACATATTTTTGTGAGACCCATGAACAAAAGATATAATAATAAGATACATGAGAATAAAGAACATAGGCACCCCTAGCACTTCTATGAATAGAGTTATTTATGAAAGTTGCACATTTTCTCATTTCATTTATATCGTATGGACCATGCCAAAAACAAAGAAGGGATAGCCTTAACATACCTGAGTCGGTTCTCTTGACAACCCCTCTAACACACGACAATCGCGACAAAACACGTGACAGAAAGATCGAAGTAGGGAACTATTCGTATGACATTCTTGAGAAAGATTGCATCGAACTCCCTTAGAATCTGATTTCTCACGTTGCTAAGTAGTCTTGTATGAATTTTGTAGCTAATCACGTTGCTATCACATAATATAACCTTTGCTAAAGCTTTCTTCATTACATTGTAGTGATACAAAGTGAATTAGAGAGGTCTTTAAATCTTTAGGTATGGGCCCCACTTATGTGGTGACATAGCCACAAAAACCTTCTAAATATGCCACCTTTTACATCAATTAAGAGTCACAATTTTTGTTTTGATCAATACCTCAACTGCTGCCACATTGGGAGGCTTACTAAACTCATCCAAATATTAAAATTAATTAGCTAATCTCCCACCAAAAATATTAATTATTCAATTATCCACATAATTAAGAATTATCTCAAATTATTTAAAATATTACTCACTTTTATTATGTACCTTACTATCATGGTCATGTGGTACTTGTATGACACTAGTCCATAAATACCGGGTATTATAGCTCGAATCGCATTTTATCCCAAATTGAAAACCTTCAATGAAACTCATTTTGTTTGATTCATTTACCCTTTAACCTTCACGGCACTTACTTATCTCCTGTTATAAAAGGCATAAATTCTTATAACCTCAAAAAAAAATCTCCTTCCCGAGTTTACATCGATTAACTTAGGACGAAACTTTAACGTACAAAAATGTGAATTGTAACATCCCTCCCTCCTTATAAACATTCGTCTTCGAATGTTTAACTCCCCGGGATCTATATAAATTTTGGTAGAGCCGCCTTTGTAATAGTAATAATATCAACCTTTCTTGTAGAAAACTAAATAATTCAATACCACATATTGACACAATCATCAATAATTGCAATGGCCTCACACGACCAATGATAATAACTAACGCAAAAATCCATACTCGTACCTTAAGGTTGTGATATCTCAATCGGATCGTTCTCTGGAAGAGGAAAAAAGTGAGGATATCTAGACTTCATGCCTTCTTCGGCTTCCCAAGTCATTTCTTCCATACTATTGTTTCTCCAAAGTACTTTCACCGAAGGTACATCTTTAGTCCTCAATCTCCGATCCTGTCTATCTAATATAGCAATGGGAGTTTCCTCATAGGATAGCTGCTCTGTGTCCTGAACATCGTCAACTTATACGGCTGTGGAAGGATCTCCGAAACATTTTCGAAGCATAGATACATGAAAGGCTGGATGTACATACTCCAAGTCTGAAGGCAAGTCTAACTCATATGCTGCCTGGCATACCTTGCGTATGAAATTATATGGTCCAATTTACCGAGGGCTAAGTTTTCCTTTCTTTCCGAACCTCATAACACCTTTCACCGGTGATACCTTTAGGAATACCCAATTGTCAACCTGAAACTCCAAGTCTCGTCGTCGATTATCTGCATAAGACTTCTGACGGCTTTAAGCTGCTAATAGCCTTTCCTGTATAAGCTTAATCTTCTTGATTGCCTGTTGTACCAAATCTGGTCCTACTAACTTAGTTTCCCCAACATCGAACCATTCTATAGGCGACCTACACTTCCGTCCGTAAAGAGCTTCATATGGAACCATCTAAATACTGGGATGATAGCTATTATTATACGCGAACTCAATAAGTGGCAGATGATCATCCCAGTTACCTTTGAAGTCTATCACACAAGCCCGTAACATATCCTCCGTGTCTGGATAGTACGCTCAGTCTGTCCGTCTATCTGGGGATTAAATGTTGTACTAAGACTTACCTGAGTCCCCAATCCTTTTTGGAAGGACCTCCATAAATTATATGTAAACTGAGATCCTCTATCCGAGATAATAGATATTAGGACACCATGAAGTCGTACTATCTCCTTAATGTAAATCCTTGCATAATCCTCTGCGGAATATGTAGTCCTAACAGGCAAAAAATGGGCTTATTTTGTAAGTCTATCAACAATCACCCATATAGAATCGAACTTATGTTGGGTACAAGGTAAACCTACGATGAAATCAATATCGATTACTTCCCATTTCCAAGTCGGAATCTCTATAGCCTGCAATAATCCATCGGGTTTTTGATGCTCAATCTTAACGTGCTGACAGTTAGGGCACTGAGCAACAAACTCCACTATATCCTTTTTCATTCCGTCCCACCAATATATTTTACTTATATCATGATACATCTTTGTTTCTCCTGGATAGATAGAATAACAAGATTAGTGAGTTTCTCACATAACCTGCCGAAGCAGCCCCACAACATTAGAGACACATAATCGTCCTCGATATCTGAGGATCCCATCTTCTATAATATCAAATATTGTCTTCTCCTTCTGAGGGGTTGTATCCCTATAATGAACTAACACAGGATCCTCCTACCGGCGTTCCTTCACATCAGTTACTAAAGAGGATGTTGCCGTGTTCTGAATAGTTACGCCAATATCACCTGAATCCAGTAATCGAACTCCAATACTAGCTAGCTGATGAATGGCATGGGCTATGCCACTCATTTCTAGTTATAAATATGACATGCAACCCATAGATCTATGGCTGAGGGCATCGGCTACTACATTCTCCTTCCATGGATGGTACAAAATATCAACGTCATAGTCTTTCAACAGCTCCAACCATCTCCTTTGGCATAAATTCAATTCCTTTTGCTTGAATATATATTGAAGGCTCTTATGATCTGTATAGATACAACATGAATGCCATACAAATAGTGCCTCCATATCTTTAGTGCATGAATCACCACAGCTAAATTTAAATCGTGGGTCAAGTAATTTCTCTCGTGCTTTCTTAGTTGTCTAGAAGCATAAGCTACAACTTTACCATGCTACATCAGTACAAAACCCAATCTAATGCCCAAAGCGTCACAATAGATAGCATAACCATCATTTCCCTCTGGGAGAATTAGAATATGTGCTGAAGTTAATATGTCCTTCAATGCCTGGAAACTACATTTGCAAGCATCAGTCCATTGAAACTTAGCTCCCTTCTAAGCCAACTTTGTCAATGGTGCTGAAAGAGAAGAAAATCCCTCTACAAATCTCCTATAATAACCTATCAAGCCGAAGAAGCTACGAATCTCCGTCGGTGTCATAGTTCTAGGACAAGTCTTTACTTCCTCAATGTTTTGTGTATCAACCCGTATACCTTCACCTGAAATAATATGCCCAAAGAAAGCTACAAAATTCAACCAGAATTCACATGTAGACAATTTTGCATATAACTTCCCTTTTTGTAGAACTTTGAGCACATTATGCAAATGACCTGCATGCTCAATATTGGAATGAGAATATACCAATATATCATCAATAAATACAATCACGAACAGATCTAGGAAGGGACTGAACACACGGTTCATCAAATCCATGAATACTGCTAGGGCATTGGTCAAACCGAATGAGATAACGCAAAACTCAAAATGCCCATGTCTTGTCTTGAATGTTGTCTTCGGAATATCTTTCTCCTTAACCCTTACCTGATGGCACCCGGACCTCAAGTTTATATTCGAGAAACACTTGGCACCTCACAACTGATCAAATATATCATCAATCCTCGGGAGCGGGTACTTATTCTTGATTGTCACCTTATTCAATTGTCTAAAATCAATACACATCAAAAAGGAACCATCTTTCTTCCTCACCAATAACATAGGTGCTCCCCATGGTGATGTACTAGGTACGATAAAGCCTTTTTCAAGCAAGTCCCTTAGTTGTTCCTTCAACTCTCTCAGTTCTACTGGTGCCATTCTATAGGGAGGTATAGATATTGGCTGAGTATCTGGTAGTATGTCAGTAGCATACTAAATTTCTCGCTCTGGTAGAAGACCTGGAAGCTCATCGGGAAACTCATTAACCACATGAATATATTGAATGATTGGTGATTCTACTTTCACGTCCTTTACCCGAACTAAGTGATAAATATAACCCTGTCGGATTATCTTCCTTTCCTTGAGATAGGAAATAAATATACCTCTCGGCGATGTTGTATTACCTTTCTACCCCGAAAACATGCTCTCTTGGGAATTGGAATCGAACCATCTTTTATCTACAATCGACGTTAGCATAACAAGAAGCCAACCAATCCATGCCTAGTATAACATCAAATTCCACCCAACCGAGCGCCACGTACCTTATCCTTGTTTGTTATCAAACTTATCACAGGCCATTACGGTCCACATCCATATATATAAGTAACAATATTAGGACTTAACTCGCATAACTAATTCAAAAAAAGGTTTATATAGATACGTAGGGGCCGACAAGGCCGTAGACATGTCATACCCAAAACTATACATGTGATACTATCTGCAAAACCTCTAAGAAAACATAACCATAATATATATAATTCAGGACAGGGCTCCCTACATCCTCATAAAATAACATAACATATACAGAACCCTAACTTGGTAATACTCTAAGAAGAAATGGAGCTCACCAACCAAAATCTGATATCTGGGGGAAGCCTACAGTAGAAGGTCCTCGCCTCGTCCTACATGAGAGCGTCGATCAGACACACTTCAAAGTAGAATCTTTATATCTTTATCAGCTACCTTCCTCTTCTTGGCCCGACTACGACCCTCTTCCTCTGCATATCTCATAACATACACATACGAACCTTAATTAACGGACTCCCAAGACTGTGGACTATCTGGAACCTCAGAAGAGCTGGTGCCTATAAATACTCTGACATAGTTTTGAGCCTGAGGGGAACCCAGTTGTGCCAATCCATGCATCACTCCCCTTATAGCCTGATCAACAGGCCCTGATAATGAAACTAAGGGCCTTGGTGAGGTCGGAACTCCTCTCACCCCATCTGCTTTTGGCAAAATCGAAACTACTTGAATGGATGACTCATATGGATACTTGGAAGGATCCTCCTCAATAGAACCCATGATCTCCGATGGGTCTGACTCCATACTGTAACTTATATCTCATTATAATACTTTTGTAGCTTTCTGACCTGGTGCACTTGGCCGAGGAAAAGGATGTACAGGGGCAGGCGGTGGAGCTGGTGCCCCTCGGAGCTGCTCTAGAGAGGTTGGGGTATGTAAAGTCTGAGATGGAATCTCACTATGAGACTCTCCGCGAGCCCTGGTAACTCGTGGTGCTTGATTAGTAGTCTCATTAGTCACAGACTTGCCCTTCAGGGTGGCTGTAGCCTTCTTAGGCATCACTAAAAATATAACACATCGTTAGGAAAATGAATTTTTATATCGCACGATCAAATTTAAGAAGGGAGGATAACATCCTATATGTCCCATAGCCTCCTGTTTTTTAAGTATGGTGCATACCACACCCATAAACCAGACTCTACTAGACACGATTTTTAGACAACCCTAGGACAGAACTGCTCTGATACCATTTTTGTCATGACCCAAACCGATGGGCCATGACGAGTTCCCGAGTCCTACCTGTCGAACACCCATAAGCATGCGTTACGATATAAATATGAATTAAGGATAGGTCATGAATATCATCTGTCAATAAACTACTAAATTACGTGAATGACATACGTGAGGAAAACACGTCCAAAAGAAATATATACATATACATGCGAAATACGGTAGGGCGAGCCGGCAAGGCTACTATAGACAACTAAAACATCCGAAACTGGAAGCCGACAAGGACACATACTATCCAACTATACATAACTATCTACAGGTCTCTAATAGAGTGTACAACTGTATAAAGGAAGAGACTGGGCCCCGTCATTCCCATATATGTATACAAACATATTGTACCAAAACTCAAAGTAGCTCCGGATCAAATGAAGCACACCACCTCTCGCTGATCAAGGATCCTAAGAGGGGGGACCGTCATCCTGTCTACCTGCACCTGCGGGTATGAAACGCAAGCCCCGAGAAATGGGGGCATCAGTACGAATAATGTACTGAGTACATAAATGACATAGATGAAACATGGAGTAAAGAATTCCACTTGGAAGTTTAAATAGCTTTGTGAATCCTGAAACATTTATAATGTCACGCACGTGTGTATAAATGCATTATCATGCATAGGTATAGGTGTACATAACATCATCAAGCTTCTGAGGGCATCCTATCATATCATCTCGGCCTATGTTTGCGAAATCATCAACGCATATCAACTGATCAGGTAGTGGTGTGTATATAACGTTGTAATCTTTTCCCATATCCCATATAATATATACATATATAACGTCATCTGGTCATGGGTCAATGTATATGTATAAATGAATGAAATGCATAAGAAGTAAGTTTGTAATATTTCTCGGAATGTCATAATATTAATATGCCTTTTGGATAAACTTTATCAACTACGTATTTTTCTAAGACCCGTGAACAAAAGATATAATAATAAGACACTTGGGGAATCAAGAACCTATGCACCCCTAGCTCTCTTTGAATAGAGTTATTTATGAAAGGTTCACATTTGCTCGTTTTGTTTATATCGTATGGATCATGCCAAAAGGAAAGAAGGGATAACCTTAACATACCTACGTCGATTCTCTAGATAATCCCTCTAACACACGACAATCGCGACAAAACACGTGACGGCAAGATCGAAGTAGGGAAAAATCAGTATGATATTCTTGAGAAAGATTGCACCATACCCCCTTAGAATCGCAATTCTGACGTTGCTAAGTAGTCTTGCATGAATTTTGTAGCAAATCACATTGCTATCACATTAATATAATCTTTGCTGAAGCTCTCTTCATTACATTGTAGAGATACAAAGTGAATTAGAGAGGTATTTAAATCTTTGGGTGTGGGCCCCACTTATGTGGTGACTTAGCCACAAAACCTTCTAAATGTGCCACTTTTTACATGAATTAAGAGTCAGAATTTTGGCTTTGATCAAGAGCTCAACTGTTGCCTCGTTAGGAGGCTTACTAAACTGATGCAAAGACTATAATTAATTAGCTAATCTCCCACCGAGAATCATTAATTACTCAATTATCCACATAATTAAGAATTATCTTAAATTATTTAAAATACTACTCACCTTTAACGGACTTTATGTACCTTACTATCATGGTCATATGGTACCTTGTATGACACTAGTCCATAAATACCGGGTGTTATAGCTCGGATCGTATTTTATCCCAAATTTACAACCTTCAACGAAACACATTTTCTTTGATTCATTTACCCTTTAACCTTCACGACACTTACTTATCACCTGTTATAAATGGAATAAATGCTTATAACCTCAAATAATATCTCATTCCCGAGTCTACGTCGATTCACGTGCGACAAAATTTTAACGTATGAAAATGTGAAATGTAACACACTTGATAAACTATAAATCTGTGTCTTCTCATCTTGCAAGTGCTTCCATGAGCGAGGTAAATTCCTCTACTCTTATGGGATCGGGACGTTCGCCTCGGTATGCTGGAAACACTACACTTATGGGATCGTGTTGTTCGCCTCGGCATGATGGTAACAATATTCTTATGGGATCAAGTCATTCTCCCAGCATTATGATAACATTATTCTTATGGGATCGGGCCATTCGCCTCGGCAGTACTGAGTACCTCTATTCTTATGGGATCGGGTCGTTCGCCTCGGTAGTAATGCGTACCACTATTCCTATGGGACCGTGACATTCGCCTCTGAAACTTCATGCTTAATGATCGAAACGGGTTCTAGTTTTGGTATAAATTAGTTAGCGCCTTCACGACTGGTTATGATAGGTTGGTGATTTGATATAGAGTCCTGAGTTAATTTGTTGTAGTTGCTCGTATTTGCTTCATTGATAATTATTGTACACACACTCACCATGTGTACTTTAGGAATTTATATTATTATTATTATTTTACCTTTAGTAAGTGTCAAGCCGACCCCTCGTCACTACTTCTTCAAAGTTAGATTAGATACTTACTAGGTACGCATTGTTTTCCGTACTCACACTACACTTCTACACTGATGTGTAGGTACTGAGACAGGTACTACCAGTTGTTACGCGGGCACGTAGACGATCATCTACAGAGACTTATTGGTGAGCTACTTGCCTTTTTACGATCTGCAGCACCAAAGTCTCCCTCTATTTTATTTACTATTTTTGTCTATTACTTTCAGACAGTAGTTTTAGTAGTTTTAATATATTCTCTAGATTACTCATGTACTTTTGACGCTGGATTTTGGGGACTTGTAGAATTTATGTACTGCTGTACTAATCATTTCTATCACCACAGTGGATGTACTTATTATGCTGGTATTTTGTTTAAGAAGGGTTGTTACGGTTGGATGAAATCTTGTTTAATTCGTTCCCTTTAAAGGAAAACTTCCATTTTAAAATGTTAAAAAGGGTTAACTAAATTGGGGCAGACAATTCATATTCTAGAGGATATGCCCAGAGCACGTGCCATCGATTTTGGAAGGTGGGATAGATTCTTGCCCTTGGCCGAGTTTTCTTACAACAACAGTTATCAGTCCAGCATCGAGATGGCTCCATCGAGATGGCTCCATTTGAGGCTAAGTTATATGACATTGATTTAGTGAAGGATGCCTTGGAGAATTTAAAGTTGATTCAGGAGCGGCTTCGCACAACACATTCCAGATATAAGAGTTACACGGATCAGAAGGTGCGTAATTTATCATTCATGGTGGGCGAGAAGGTTCTCTTGAATGTCTCACCGATGAAGGGCCTCATGAGGTTCGGGAAGAAGGTCAAGCTGAGCCCAAGATTTATTAGCCCATTTAAGGTGTTGGGGAGGTTGCTTATGAGCTTGCTTTGCCTCCAAGTAGTTATCCATGTATCCATGCTCCGAAGGTACAATGCCGAAAAGTCACACGTGTTAGATTGCAACACGGTTCAACTAGATGAGAGTTTGGGTTATGAGAATGAGCCCGTTTCCATTGTTGATAGGCATGTTCGCTAGTTAAGGTCCAAGAAGATTGCTGCGGTAAAGGTCCAATGTAAGGGTCAACCAGTCGAGGAAGAAACTTTGAACGCCTAGGAGGACATGAGGAGTAGATATCCGCACTTATTCGGCACTCCAGTTATGATTCTAGACCCGTTCGAGGACGAACATTTGTTTAAAATGTGGAGAATGTAATGGCCCGACCAGTCATTTTGCTTAGTCCTGCTCAAGTTGAAACCATTAGACTCAAGGTCCTGTCTCCAAACCTCCAGCCTCTCGTTAACACTGCCCCGCGTCTCATCAATCAGAACTATATTATCAATGAAATAACATACACCATGGCTGTAATGACCCGACCGGTCGTTTTACTTTCTAGATCCCTTTTCCCCTAATTAAGACTCCCCATATGTGCTATTACTTCTTTATGACTTGCATGGATGGTTGGTTAGGTTTGGAAGGGTTCAGGTTGAAATCGGAACACTTAGTTCTTTAATAGTGGCCTAAGGTGACCAAGTTTGACTTGAGTCTAAAAGATATCGGAACCAAGATTTAAAGGTTCTAAGGGGTTCGTATGATGGTTTTGGACTTAGGATCATGGCCAGATGTTGATTTGGAGGCTCGTAGGTCGTTTCGGCTCGAATTGACGAAGGTTAGAAAGTTGAAGGTTTGGAAGGTTGAGAAGATTGACCGGGAGTTGACTTTATTGATATTGGTATCGGAATTCAATTCTAGAAGTTGGAATAGGTCTGTTATGTCATTTATGACTTGTATGAAAAATTTTAGGTCAATCGGAGTTATTTTAGTATGATTTGGCGTAGGTTTTGGAAGTCAGATATTCATAGTTTCAATAGGCTTGAATTGTATTGCGATTTGTAGAATCGAAGTTGTTTGATGTGATTTTTGGCCTCGGGTAGGTCCATTATATTTTTTGGAACTTGTTGGTATACTCGGATGGAGTCCCGAAGGCCCCTGGGTGTGATTCAGATTTAATCGAATCATTTCGGACTTTGGTTGAGCTGCTGAACATGGTGTTGTGTTGGTGTCATCGCACCTGCGTACGGTTTGGCCGATTTCAGACAGTTTTTACTGTATGCACTTTCTGCTGCCGTTGGACCTTACAGATTTGATTACATCCAGATTGTATCACTAAGTCATATTCATAGGAAGAAAACTTTCTGGCGAAAAAATTCTTTTGGTTGGTAGGTTATTGTATATGTAATGGTGTATATGCACGGTATTGGCTACTTGTTTTTGTATTTAGTGCATAAGGGCAGTAAATAGTAGTAAGGCAGTTGCCTTCTTGTTGTGCGAGGTAACTCATAAGCCCCATCATATCTCTTTTCGTTGGTTGAATGGTAGGGATACACTACCATACAACATAATTGATATAATAAAAGAACCTTAAACAAGTTATATACATACATTGAGAGAGCAAACAAAAATATTTAACGCTACTAAAATGAATTTTAACATGTAAAACTTCCCGAATTTTAGTTAATTTAAAAGAAAATTAGTGGAGGAAAACTAATCTTATTAAATTAAGGGTCCTTGTAGCTAGTAAGACTTGGAAGCTAAATTTTGCTGTAAATTTTTTGTTTTATACTAGAATCGATACTCACTCTAATTCAAGATTCAAATTATTGGGATTGGGTGCGGAGCCAAATATTTTAGTGAGTGATTCAAAATATAAAGAAGAAAATATATGAAAAAGTTAAGGGGATTCAACATCTATTATGTATATACAAACAATTATTTTGACCTAGTACATATAATGTATCCCTGTGAACTCCTTTCTGCGCCCTGGCTCTACTCATGATTGGATACTTCGAATAAACTTGAGTATGTATAGGATACACCGGTGCTAAAATCTTTTCCCATAATATCTTCCAAACCATTGGGGTTGTTAATACATATCTTCTTCTCCCGATGTAAAACCCGTTGGTTTTGTAGTTTTAGAATTCTAAAATACATGAATTTATTCAGATGAGGCTTTCTTGA